>PVKP010018708.1:0-43806 GCA_004027715.1 Plecturocebus donacophilus | reverse complement strand
ACAAATCTATACATGTAATCCATTACATAAACAGAACCAAAGACAAAAACCGCACAATTACTTTGATAAATGCAAAGAAGGCATGACAAAACTCAGCAGCCCTTTAGGCTAAAAACTCTCAATAAACTAGGTATTAATGGAACATATCTCAAAACAATAAAAGCTATTTATGACAAACCCACAGCCAATATCATACTGAATGGGCAAAAACTGGCAGCATTCCTTTTGAAAACTGGCACTAGAGAATGGTGCCCTCTTTCACCACTCCGATTTAACATAATATGGGAAATTCTGGCCACAGCAAACAGGCAGAAGAAAGAAATAAAGGGTATTCTAGGAAAAGAGGAAGTCAAATTGTCTCTATTTGCAGATGGCATGATTGTAAATTTAGAAGGCCCCATCGTCTCAGCCAAAAATTTCCTTAAGCTAATAAGCAACTTCAGCAAAGTCTCAGGATACAAAATCAATCTGCAAAAATTGCAAGCATTCCCATACACCAATAACAGAAAAATAGAAAGCCATATTGTGAAGATCTCCCACTCACAATTGCTGCAAAGAGAATAAAATACCAAGGAATACAACTAGCAAGGAATGTGAAGGACCTCTTCATGGAGAAGTACACACCACTGCTCAAGGAAATGAGAGGACACAAACAGATGAAAAAACATTCCAAGCTCATGGTTAGAAAATATCAATATCGTGAAAATGGCCATACTGCTCAAAGTAATTTATAGATTCAATGCTATCCCCATCAGGCCACCACTGACCTTCACAGAACTAGAAAAAAACACCTTAAACTTCATATGGAACCAAAAAAGTGCTTGCAGAGCCAAGACAATCCTAAGCAAAACAACAACAACAACAGCAACAACAACAAAAAGCTAGAGGCATCACATCATGCTACCTGCCTTCAAACTATACTACAAGGCTATAGTCATCAACACAGCATGGTACTTGTACCAAAACAGAGATATACACCCATGGAATAGCACAGAGACCTCAGAAGTAACACCACACATCCAAAACCATCTGATCTTTGACAAATCTGACAAATACAAGCAATGGGGAAAGGATTCCCTATTTAATAAATTGTGTTGGGAAAACTGGCTAGCCATATACAGAAAGCTGAAAGTGGACCCCTTCCTTACACCTTATACAAAAATTAACTCCAGATAATGATTTAAATGTAAGACCTAACACCATAAAAACCCTAGAAAAAAACCTAGGCCATACCTTTTAGTACATAGGCATAGTCAAGGACTTCATGATTAAAACACCGAGAGCAATGGCAACAAAAGCCAAAATAGACAAATGGGACCTAATTAAACTTAAGACCTTCTGCATAGCAAAAGAAACTATCATTAGAGTGAACCGGCAACCAACAAAATGGAAAAACATTTTTGCAATGTACTCATCTGACAAAGGGCTAATATCTAGACTCTACAAAGAACTTAAACAAATTTACAAGAAAAAAACAACCCCATCAAAAAGTGGGTGAAGTATATGAACAGACACTTTTCAAAATAAGATGTTTATGCAGCCAACAAACATAAAAAAAATGCTGATCATCACTGGTCATTAGAGAAATGCAAATCAAAACCATGTTGACATACCATCTCATGCCACTTAGAATGGTGAACATAAAAAAATCTGGAGAAAACAGATGCTGGAGAGGATATGGAAAAAAAGGAATGCTTTTACACTGTTGATGGGAATGTAAATTAGTTCAACCATTGTGGAAGACCATGTGGTGATTTCTCAAGAATCTAGAACTAGAAAATCCCTTTGACCCAGCAATCCCATTACTGGATATATAGCCAAAGGATTATAAATAGTTCTATTATAAAGACACATGCAAGCGTACGTTTATTGTGGCAATGTTCACAATAGCAAAGACTTGGAACTAACTCAAATGCCCATCAAAGATTGACTGCATAAAGAAAAAGTGGCATATATACCCAGTGGAATATTATGCAGCCATAAAAAAGGATGAATTCATGTCCTTTGCAGGGATGAAGATGAATCTGGAAGCCATCATTGTCAGCAAACTGACACAAGAACAGAAAACCAAACACTGCACATTCTCACTTATAAATGGGTGTTGAACAATGAGAACACATGGACATAGGGAGGGGAACATCACACACCAGGGCCTGTCTCGAGGTTGGGGGGCTAGGGGAGGAATAGCAGGGGTTGGGCGAGATTGGGAAGGGATAGCGTTAGGAGAAATTTCTAATGTAGATGATAGGGGGATGGATGCAACAAACCACCATGGTACAGGTATACCTACGTAACAATCCTGCTCAATCTGCACATGTACCCCAGAACTTAAAGTATAATAAAAAAAAAAAGGAGAGCAAGAAAAGGGAAAGAGAATAACAGTATTGTAATCTTTTCAGAGATAAATCTTCAGTGAAATAAGTAAAACATTTATCAGGTGTCCCAATTTTTCAAGAAATAGACTTTTAAAATGCTGTTAGGTGAATTTAATTTCCTCCTCACAACTATATTGTGCCTTTCTGCCGGTTTTGTAATTAAATTGATGAATCTTAGCAGCTAGGTGTTTCCTGAAATCTTATGCAGAAGAATTTGGCTGCTTTCATATGTTTGATTGATTTTCTATTTTACTTGTCGTATCCTAAGAAACTATGAAAGATGTATATAAATTCTCTTTTTTCTTTAAAAAAAATGTTCTGCAGTTCTTGTATGCAGTGATGTAACTCTTAGTATACACACTATAATATCTTTATTAAGTTATAATTCTTGTTAAGGTTGCTTAGATCTTCTAGTCAGTTGTTATTAACCTGTGCCCTTTGTTCTATCAAAAATAGAATTCCATTAACATTTAAAAATATAATTACCAAATCATTTTTTTCTATTTTTAGTTCTATAATCTTTTGCTTCATATATGATGAGCTAATATTAATATGATGCAAATAAATTTCAAATTATTATATATTACTGTTAAATTGAGTCTCTTATCACCACAAAATTTACTGCTCTTTATTTAGGAATGCTCTTTAAATGTTTCCTTTGTCTCATGTTAATACTGCTTTCTCAGTTTTGTTTTAATTTGTCTTTATGTAGGGTAACGTTTTTGCATTATTTTGTTCTTATATTTTCTCTATCTTAATTTTCTATAAATAGCAAATAGAACTGTGATAAAAAAATCAAGTATAGCAACTTTTACTTTGATTAGATTTTTATCCATTTGTATTTAATGTAATCACAAATATAATTGGATTTAAATTTATTTTACTGAGATCTTTCTAATTTTCACCCTTGTAGGTTTCTGTGGTCATATCCTACTTTTAAAAAATATTGTGTGTTTAACCTAAAAATTATCACATTAATCTTGACTTACCAAAGTCTAGTATTAGTTGGACTCTCCTTTTTTTAAGGGCCTTTGAATCTTATTACTGCCTCATTAGTTATACGCTACCATTATGTTCATTAATACATGTAAAAGCCAGCAGGTGATAGAAAATTTTCCTTTCCTTGGTCTTATTTATTTATTTATTTTGTTTTTTACAAAATGCAATTTTTATACATTTTTCCTTCTTTCTATAGAGTTCCTTTTAGTTTTTCCTTTGCTGTAGATTTTCCAGAGATGTATTTTCTCTTATGCTTGTTCATAAATATATTTATCTTAATACTTAGTAAATATTTGTAATAGACATAGAATTCTAATTTAACAGCTATATTTTAGTACCTTAAAAAACTATTTCAAAAGGGGTTATCTTCTAGTCTCTATTGAATTGGTTAATAACTTCTCAGTATTATTGACTTTTCTTTGAAGACAGTCTTTAATTCCGTGGTTGCCTTTAAAATATTCTGCTTTAGTCCTTTGATTTGCAGAAATATTACTAGAATGCAATTCAAATTACACTTCTCTTTTTTTTTATTATATTTTAAGTTCTGGGGTACATGTACAGAACATGCAGGTTTGTTAAATAGTTATACATGTGCCATAGTGGTTTGCTGCATCCATGCCCCCGTTATCTACATTAGATATTTCTCCTAAATTTATCCCTCCCTAATCCTCCCACCCCCTGCTATCCCTGCCCTAGCCTCCACCATCCAGACAGGCTCCAATGTGTGGTATTCCCCTTCCTGTGTCTATGTGTTCTCACTGTTCAACACCCACTCATGAGTGAGAATGTGGAGTGTATGGATTTCTGTTCTTGTGTCAGTTTGCTGAGAAAATGGTCTCCAGATTCATCCATGTCCCTGCAAAGGACATGAACTCATCCCTTTTTATGGTTGCATAGTATTCTATGGTGTATATGTGCCACATTTTCTTTATCCAGTCTATTATTGATGGGCATTTGGGTTGGTTCCATGTATTTGCTATTGAGAACAGTGCCATAATAAACTTACATGTGCCTGTCTCTTTATAACAGAAAGTTTTATAATCCTTTGGATATATACCAAATAATGGGATTGTTGGGTCAAATGGTATTTTTATTTCTAAATCCTTGAGGAATCACCACACTGTCTTCCACAATGGTTGAACTAATTTACACTTCCACCAACAGTGTAAAAGCATTCCTATTTTTCCATATCCTCTCCAGCATCTGTTGTCTCCAGATTTTTTAATGATTACCATTCCAACTGGACTGAGATGGTATGTCAATGTGGTTTTGATTTTCATTTCTCTAATGACCAGTGATGATGAGCATTTTTTAAATGTGTTTGTTGGCTGCATAAATGTCTTATTTTGAAGAGTATCTGTTCATATCGTTCACCCACTTTTTGATGGGGTTGTTTTTTTCTTATAAATTTGTTTAAGTTCTTTGTACTTTCTGGATATTAGCCCTTTGTCAGATGGGTACATTGCAAAAATGTTTTTCCATTCCGTTGGTTGCCATTTCACTCTAATGATAGTTTCTTTTGCTATGCAGAAGGTTTTAAGTTTAATTAGATCCCGTTTGTCTAATTTGGCTTTTGTTGCCATTGCTTTTGGTGTTTTAGTCATGAAGTCCTTGCCTATGCCTATGTCCTAAATGATATTGCCTAGGTTTTTTTCTAGGATTTTTATGGTGTTAGGTCTTACATTTAAATCTTTACTTTATCTGGAGTAAATTTTTGTATAAGGTGGAAGGAAGGGGTCCAGTTTCAGCTTTCTGCCTATGGCTAGCCAGTTTTCCCATTTATTAATAGGGAATCCTTTCCCCATTGCTTGTATTTGTCAGGCTTGTCAAAGATCAGATGATTGTACATGTGTGGAGTTATTTCTGAGACCTCTGTTCTGTTCCATTGGTCTGTATCTCTGTTTTGGTACCAGTACCATGCTGTTTTGATGACTGTAGCCTTGTTGTATAGCTTGAAGTCAAGTAGCATAATGCCTCCATTTTTTTTGCCTTATAATTTTCTTGGCTCTGTGGACTCTTTTTTGATTCCATATGAAATTTAAAGTGTTTTTTTCCAGTTCTGTGAAGAAGGCCAGTGGTAGATTGATGGGGATAGCATTAAATCTATAAATTAAGCAGTATGGCCATTTTCACAATATTGATTCTTTCTGATGTTGAGCATGGAATGTTTTTCCGTCTGTTTTTGTTCTCTTTTATTTCCTTGAGCAGTGGTTTGTAGTTCTCTTGAAGAGGTCCTTTATATCTGTTTTTGGTTGTATTCCTTGGTATTTTATTCTCTTTGTAGTAATTGTGAATGGGAGTTACCTCATGAATTCGCTGTTTGTCTGTTATTGGTGTATAGGAATTATTGTGATTTTTGCACATTGATTTTGTATCCTGAGACTTTGCTGAAGTTGCTTATCAGCTTAAGGAGATTTTTGGGCTGAGACAATGGGGCCTTTGCAGATGACATATTCAATCATGTCATCTGCAAATAGAGACAATTTGACTTCCTCTTTTCCTAACTGAATACCCTCTATTGCTTTTTCTTGCCTGATTGCCCTGGCCAGAACTTCCCATAGTATGTTAAATAGAAGTGGTGAGAGAGGGCATCCTTGTCTTGTGCCAGTTTCCAAAGGGAATGCTTCCAGTTTTTGCCCATTCAGTATGATATTGGCAGTGGATTTGTCATAAGTAGCTTTTATTATTTTGAGATATATTCCATCAATATATAAGTTATTGAGAGTTTTTAGCATAAAGAGATGTTGAATTTTGTCAGAGACATTCTTTGCATCTATTGAGATAATTGTGCGGTTTTTGTCTTTAGTTCTGTTTATGTAATGGATTACATTTATAGATTTGCGTATGTTGAACCAGCCTTGCAGCCCAGAGATGAAGCCAACTTGGTCATGATGCATAAGATTTTTGATGTGCTGTTGCATTCCATTTGCCAGTATTTTATTGAAGTTTTTTGCATCTATGCTCATCATGGATATTGGCCTGAAATTTTCTCTTTTAATTGTGTCTCTGCCAGGTTTTGGTATCAGGATGATGTTGGGTTCATAAAATGAGTTAGGGAGGATTCCCTCTTTTTGTATTGGTTGTAATAGTTTCAGAAGGACTGGTACCATCTCCTCTTTGTACCTCTGGTAGAATTCGACTGTGAACCCATCTGGTCCTGGACTTTTTTTGGTTAAGTAGGCTATTAATTGCTGCCTCAACTTCAGACTGACTTTTTTTGGTTAAGTAGGCTATTAATTGCTGCCTCAACTTCAGACCTTGTTATTTATCTATTCAGAGATTCAGCTTGTTCCTGGTTAGTCTTGGGAGGGCGTAAGTTTGCAGAAATGTATTCATTTCTTCTAGATTTACTGGTTGATGTGCATAGAGGTGTTTGTAGTAATCTCTGATGATAGTTTGTATTATTTCTGTGGAATCAGTGGTGATAACCTCTTTGTCGTTTTCTATTGCATTTATTTGATTCTTCTCCCTTTTCTATTAGTCTGGCTAGTGGTCTATCTATTTTGTTGATCTTTTTAGAAAACCAGCTCCTGGATTTATTGATTTTTTTGAAGGGTTTTTGTGTATCTATAGTCTTCAGTTCTGCTCTGATCTTAGTTATTTCTTGTCTTCTGCTATCTTTTGAATTTGTTTGAACTTGCTTCTCTAGTTCTTTTAATCGTGACATTAGGGTGTCAATTTTAGATCTTTTCTCACGTCTTTTATGGGCATTTAGTGCTATGAATTTCCCTCTAGACACTGCTTTAAATGTGTCCCAGAGATTCTGGTAAGTTGTGTCTTCATCCTCATTGTTTTCAAAGAACATCTTTATTTCTGCCTTCATTTCATTGTTTATTCAGTAGTCATTCAGGAGCAGGTTGTTTACTTTCCATATAATTGTGTGGCTTTGAGTAACTTTTAATCCTGAGTTCTAACTTGATTGCACTCTGGTCCAAGAGATTGTTTGTTATGATTTTCATTCTTTTGTATTTACCGAGGAATGATTTAATTCCAATTATGTGCTCCATTTTAGAGTAAGTGCAATGTTGTGTCAGAAGAATGTATAATCTGTGGATTTCGGGTGGTGTGTTCTGTAGATGTCTGTACTTGGTTCAGATCTTAGTTCAAGTGCTGGATATCCTTGTTAATTTTCTGTCTCATTTATCTAATATTGGCAGTGGGGTGTTAATGTTTCCCACAATTATTCTGTGGGAGTGTACCTCTCTTTGTAGGTCATTAAGAACTTGCTTTATATATCTGGGTGCACCTGTATTGGGTGTATATATATTCAGGATAGGTACCTCTTCTTGTTGAATTGATCCCTTTACCATTATGTAATTCCCTTCTCCTTCTCTTTTGATCTTTTTTGGTATAAAGTTTGTTTTATCAGAGACTAGAATTGCAACTCCTGTTTTTTTTGTTGTTGTTCTCCATTTGCTTGGTAAATTTTCCTCCATCCCTTTATTTTGAGCCTATGTGTGTTTTTGTACATGAGGTCGGTCTCCTGAATACAGAACACTGATGATTGTTGACTCTTTATCCAATTTGCCAGTCTGTGTCTTTTGATTGGGGCATTTAGGCCATTTACATTTAAGGTTAATATTGTTATGTGTGAATTTAATCCTGTCATTTTGATGCTAGCTGGTTGATGCAGTTTCTTCATAGTGTTGATGATCTTTACAATTTTGTATGTTTTTGTGGTGGCTGGTCCTGGTTTTTCTTTTTCATGTTTTGTGCTTCTTTCAGGAGCTCTTGTAAGGCAGGCCTGGTGGTGACAAAAATCTCTCAGCAGTTGCTTGTTGGTAAAGGATTTTATTTCTCTTTCACTTATGAAGCTTACTTTTGTTGGATATGAAATTCTGGACTGAAAATTCTTTCTTTTAAGAATGTTGAATTTTGACCTCCACTCTCTTCTGGCCTGTAGGGTTTCTGCTGAGAGATCTGCTGTGAGTCTGATGGGCTTCTCTTTGTGGGTATCCCAACCTCTCTCTCTGGCTGCATTTTTTACTTGATTTGAACCCTGGTGAATCTGACAATTACATGCCTTCGGATTGCTCTTCTTGAGGAGTATCTTTGTAGTGGTCTGTGTATTTCCTGTATTTGAATGTTGGCCCACATTGCTATGTTGGGGAATTTCTCCTGGATAATATCCTTATGACTGTTTTCCAACTTGGTTTCATTCTCCCTGTCACATTCAAGTATGCTGATCAAATGTAAATTTGGTCTTTTCACATAATTCCATATTTCTTAGAGACTTTATTCACTTCTTTTCACTCTATTTTCTCTAATCCTGCTTTCTTGCTTTATTTCATTGAGTTGATCTTCAATCTCTGATATCCTTTCTTCTGCTTGATCCATTCAGCTATTGAAACTTGTATATCCTTCATGAAGTTCTTATGCTGTGGTTTTCAGCTCCATGAAGTTATTTGTGTTCTTCTCTATGCTGGTTATTCTAGTTAGTGTTTAGTCTAACCTTTTTTCAAGGTTGTTAGCTTCCTTGCATTCAGTTAGAACATGCTGTTTATCTCAGAGATGTTTGTTTCTACCCACCTTCTGAAGCTTGCTTCTGTCCATTTGTTAAACTCATTCTCTATCTAGTTTTGTTCCCTTGCTGGTGAGGAGTTGTGATCCCTTGGAGGAGAAGAGGACTTCTGGTTTTTGGTGATCTCAGCCTTTATGCACTGGTTTCTTCCTACCTTCTTGGATTTATCTACGTTTTGCCTTTGAAGATGATATCCTTTGGATAACATCTTAGTGGACATCTTTTCTGTTGATGATGAAGCTGTTTCTTTCTGTTTTTTAGTTTTTCTTCCAGCAGTCAGGCCCCTCTGCTGCAGGTCTGCTGGAGTCCTCTCCAGATCCTGCTTGCCTGGGAATCACCTGTCGGGGCTGCAGAAAAGCAAAGATTGCTGCCTGTTCCTTCCTCTGGTAGCTTCATCCCAGAAAGGTACCTGCCAGATGTCAGCTAGAGCTCTCCTGTATGAGGTGTCTCTTTGTTAATGTAAACAGGGGTTAGGGAGCCACTTTAGGAGGCATTCTGTCTCTTATCAGAGCTCAAGTGCTATGCTGAGAGATCCATTGCTTTCTTCAGAGCTGCCTGGCAGGGATGTTTAAGTCTGCTGAAGAGGAACCCACACTGCCCCTTTTTCCCAGGTGCTCTGTCCCAGGAAGGTGGGGGCTTTATTTAAAAGTCCCTGATGGGCTGCTGCCTTTTCTCAGAGATGCCCTGACCAGCAAGAAGGGAGTCTAGTCACAGTCTGCCTGCAGAGGCCTTGCTGAGCTGCAGTGGGCTCCTCCCAGTTGCTGTGTGAACTTCCCTGGACTTTGTTTACACAGGTGAGTTTAGAACCACCTATCTGAGCCTCAGTAATGGTGGACGTCCCTCACCCCACCAATCTGAAAGGTCCCAATTCAAGGTCAGACTGCCATGCTGGCTGCGAGATTTTCAAGCCAGTGGGTCTTAGCTTGCTGATCTTTATTGGGGGTGGGACCTGCTGAGCCAGATCACTTGGCTTCCTGGGTTCAACCCTCTTGTTTTCAGGATACTGAGTGGTTCTGTCTCACTGGCATTCCAGGCACCACTGGGGTATGAGAAAAAAAAGAAACAAAATAAACTGCTATGGCTAAAATGGCTGCCCAGTTTTGTGCTGAAAGCCTGGGGGGGCTCCTGGTCTGTGGGTTGTGAAGACTGTGGGAAAAGCACAGTATCTGAGCCAGAGTGCCCAGAAAAGTCCCTAATGGCTTCCCTTGGCTAGGAGAGGGAGTTCTCTGGCCCCTTGTGCTTCCTGGGTGAGGCGACACTCCACGCTGCTTGGGTTTGCCCTCTTTGGGCTACACCCACTGTCTAACCAGTTCCAATGAGATGAATGTGATACCTTGGTTGGTATGTGGAGATCACTCTCCTTCTGCCTTGCTCTTGCTGGGAACTGCGGACCAGAGCTGTTCCTATTTGGCCATCTTCCTATTTCTATTTTCTTTTAAAAATGAGGAATTTTTACGGATGCCTGAATTTGTGGCTTGTTCAGTCACTACTTTGGAAAGTTACCATTCACCATGTCTTCAGATACTAAGGTATGGAGTTTATCCCATCTTCTCTTTCTTTACCTTTGGGGAATCTAAATAGCTACGTGTTAGAAATTTTCATCTTATCCTTTATGTAATTTACTTTCCTTTTTATATTTTCCTTTCTTTTGTCTTCCCACATTCAGTCTGAATATTTTCTTCTTTTGAGTTGTGAAGACCACCCATTGAGTTCTTAATTTTTGTTATTGTCACTCTTAATAATAGACTTTTTAATACTATTTCTGTCAGAATTTCCAAAGAGTATTTTTGCACCCTGAATACATTAAATGTAATTAGCCCATGTCCGTTAGCTTATGTCTAATGACTCTAAAATATGGAGAAACTTTGAATCTTTCTTTTGTTTTTATTTCTCTGACCATGTAATTCTATCACTGTTCATTTTTAATTTCATGATACACAATATATTTTTTAACTTTTGAAATAATTGATGGTTTAGGATGTCATCTTCATACACAAAAATTTTATCTTTGCTTCTCTCGTGTCTGGAGCATTAACAGTCTGAAATTATTTTAATAGAATTTCAGGTATTAAGATAATTTGAAGTTGGGGTAAAGTCTTTGGGAGTAGCAATTAACTTCTAGTTTAGCCTTATTTTAAGGATATAGCCCTGTTGGGTCTGATGCAAATTCAAATAGTTTACTAAGGCCTCCCATATTTAGGTGAAGGTATTCTTCCACCTTTGCTTTTTTAGCAGAAGGAGGCTATTAATTAATGTGCTGTAAATCTCTTAGAATAAGCAAACACCCCAAGGTTGAGTAAGTTCCAGATAGCAAGCCCTTATCTCTGGATCTCTGTCTTCTTGATTTGGGCCTAGCCATTATTTATTTAGTTCTTTTTTTCCTTAATAAAAAAAAAAGAGGTTTATTTATTTCACATTTTCGCAGGTTGAGAAGTTCAAGAGCATGACCCTGGCTTCTGATGAGGGCTTTCCTGTTGCATCACAAGATGGTGCAAAAAGTCAAAAGCCAGTGGACATGTACAAAGAGAGGAAAGCCTGAGGGACAGCCCTGTCTTTATAACAATCCACACTCTCCAGACTGAAGAAGTTTCTGCAAGAACTCCTTCAGTCCTATAGAGTGAGAACTCACTAACTACTGGGATAACAGCACCAAGCTGTCTTTTGTCTTTAAGAATAATTTTTTCCTACAGTTTTCTAATTTTCTTCAGAAGGAGTGTTGTTCTGAAATTATGTAATCTGCAGTTGTTGAAGTCACATGTACTTTTTACTAATTTAAAAAGAAAATATATAGAAAGAAATAATATAGTTTCTCAGAGTCTTCATATTTTGATTATATCTTAAACAACAAATCAGTCTGGGGACCAGACTTATTAAGCCATGGCTGCTCTAGCAATGACACTACTTTTCTTTTATTCTACTATATAAATGTTCAACATGGGATATCTGGCACTCTAAATATGCACAGATTTTCTGTTCTTTCCTGCATCCCTTTATTGGTCATTAGCTAGCTTAGTCAATTAATGTATTCTTTTATTCAAATGTTCATGTCAGTTATGACTCATGTTTCAGTTTACAATTTCATTAGCAGTCTCTTAATAGAAAGCTTCCTTTATTTGGCAAATTTAAAAAGTAACTTATAGAATGTACTATAAAAGAGAGAAGTAAAGGAATGATGAATTCCATTAAAAGGCAAGATTTAAATAGGCTAGATTTAGGTCTTTCCTTTATATATATTTTTGCTATTTCAGTTCATTTTATTAACAACTGATAGTAGCTGTCATTTATCATGATGTAATTTATAGTAGATATTTTCTGCACATTTTTCTTTTTGTTTTCTCCTAAATTTAAGCCTTATTACTAGTTTGACTATAGTTATACTTTAAAATCTAGAGAGGTTTACACATTTTAAATCTTTTTTTTTTAATTATACTTTAAGTTCTGGGGTACATGTGCAGAACATGCAGGTTTATTTAAATCCTATCCATATTAGAAATCTACTTCTTAGGTAAGTTTAAGTACTATTTTCTATCTTTTATAGATAGAAAATGCCTTGTAATATCATTGCTCATCCAATTATCATATTTAATCTCCTCCAATATTGCCTTATTGATCTTTCAGGAAGGCAGATGTCAGTATCATTGTTTAACTATCATATATGATTTGTATTTGGACCATCTTCTAGTTGCATAAATTGTTCTTCAGAGAGATTACCTGTTATTTTAAATCTCTTTAATTTAGTATTATCAGTGCCAAAAAAGAATATATTTCACAGGATGACATCACAAGGCAGAGTAGAGAAAAACCATTGATAATTTTCAAGGAGATATTGAAATTGTAACTGAAAAAGAAATATTTAAGCTAAATTTTAGAGCTAATAATAGTAATAATGCTAGTAGCTAATATTGAATGGATTTTATTTCTAGATATTCTAAAACATATTTTACATATATATGTATATAGGCATGTTTGTTTTAATGCTTGCAATAGGCATCATAATTTTTGTTAATTAGGCAATGGGTCAGAGAAATTAAGTAATTTAGCAATGATGACACAACTAGTGAGATCTTAATTTGAACAAAGCACAGTCTAAGGCTAGAACTTGTATATTTCACAGCCGTGCTAGACTGTCTCCCATTATGAAAAATCAATAATTGGAGAAGGCTTAAGCTAAATACTAGATTTTTGAGCACCAACAATTCTATTGAAATGGAGAAGATAGAACAAATATGAGATATATTTATGGTAAGTATCATTATTTTATGGCAATTACATAGATAATGGGAGTTTAAAAATTAAAGTATATCTTTGGTTTGGAGGCTGTGTAAGCACTGAGTAATTCAACAGCTAGTGAAAAATATGTCACTACCCTGCCTATTACAAAGATCCATGGCCTATTGCCCCAGGGATATTCATATGAAGTTTCAGGGGTGTGTATCTAGGTTTGTTTCTAATTATTTTAATGCTTTGTGGTATTATTTGAATAAAATTCTAAAGGTAATAGGATACTTGTGTAAACTTGATAGCCTGATCTTAGGTATGTTTTACTATTGTAAAAGGTGAGTCTAGATCTTTAATTGAGTATGGTGGTGCTGGAAATACAAAGGAAGTTAACCAAAATAATTAGAGGTTGGCAAGAAGTTACCTGCCAAAAAGCATGTTCAGCACAAGATGGGGTAACCCTCATGTCCTCAGCCTTCATGTCCTAGTTCTTACCAGTCTGAGTAAGAATCAAATCAGGCTGATAAGCCTAATTTCTTATTGATTGTACCTGCCTATGCACAAACGCAGACTTACTCAAATATCTAGACCAGTTGTATACCAATTCTTAGGAAACAAGCTAGAGATTCACCCAAATATATCTATGCTCTTCCTCTTCCTCTTTGGTCTTCTTATTGAAAGACAGCTTCTTAGGTGGTGAAACTACTATCGTTCAAACCATTCAAACTGCATTTGAAAGTCTGTCTTTACATATGTGAAGTTGTCTTAAATATGGAATCATAAATCCTCAAGTTCCCTTCTAGTTTCAAGACTATGTTTACATAATTCTATGTCATAAATAGGATTGTACTAAACTACATGTGAGCTTAATAATAGAGGATGAAGAGAAAGATAGTTCTTTAGAGCCTCAAATCCTTAATTCCTTGGAGTGGATCAATAAACAGTCCTCAGTTGCCTTCATACATTTTGAAGTTGTAAGTGACATGTATCTTTTCAGCATCCTTGATTAGTCTTTTGAATGACAGTGATGAGAAGATAAGAAATTTTTGTTCTTGGGTTAAATGTAACATATTCCAGTCCATTGGTTCTCCATGTGGTTGATATTATTTGAACAGGAGATGAATAAAAAATTTTTTTCTTTCAGAAAAAGATACAACTCTGTTTCCAAGAAGTTTCTAAGTGTTAAGTAGTTCATTAATCTATACTCCTCTTCCTCCTTTTATTTTTAAAGAAAAAAATATTTTCCATACACTATGGCCTATGACCTCAAACTGTTTTTGACTTATTGGAAGCCTAATGCCTATGACAACTATTAGACATCCTCTCTGTAGCAGTTGTTTAAGTCATCTATAATTCTAGTAGAGAAAAGAAAAACTGCATCAAGTGTATGAATCTAAGATGAAAGTAACTGCTTTTGTGTATTGATTTTTTTTCTTAATCCTGAAATTTTACATAATTTATTAGTTTAACAGCTTTTTTTGTTTTATATGTAGAAATTTAGGGTTTTCTGTGTATAGAATCATGTGATGTGCAAACAGGTATAAGTTTACTTCTTTTCTAACATGGAAGGCTTTCTTTTTTTTCTTGTTTGATTGTTCTTGCTAGTAATTTCAGTACTATGTTGAATAGAAGTGGTGAGAGTAAGCATCTTTGCCTTTTACCAGATCTTAGCGGAAAAGCTTTCAGTTTTCTCAATTGATTATGATGTTAGCTGTGGGATTTAATAAATAGCCTTTGTTGTACTGAGGAAATGTTCTTCTGTAAGTATTTTGTTAAGAGTTTTATATCAAGTATGGATGTTAAGCTTTGTTAAATATTTTTTCCTGCATCTATTGAGATGATCATGTGGTTTTAATCTTTAATTTTGTTAATGTGGTGTTTCACATTGATTAATTTGCACATGTTAAGCCAGCTTGGCATCCCAGGCATAAATCCCACTTGGTCTTGGTAAATTATCTTTCTTTGTGTTGTGAATTCATTTTGCTGGTGTTTTATAGAAGATTTTTGCATCTGTGTTTGTCAGAGATATTGGCCTACAGTCTTGTTGTTTTTGTTGTTTGTTTTTTTTAATTATGGGATCTTTGTATGGTGTTGGACCAGAATGAAGCTGGCCTCATGAGTTTCAAAGTATTCCCTTTACTTTTAATTTTTGGAAGAGTTTAAGAATGGTTTGTATTAATTCTTCTTTGAATGTTTGATATAATTCAACTGTTAAGCTATCAGAAAAATATAATAAAAGGTTAATGTCAAGAATATATAAGAAACATAAAACTCAGTAACATAAAACCCCAAATAACTCAATTTTGTGGTGTTCGTTCCCATGTGAGACCCCTCGGAATTGGGCCTCACCATATGGTGAGCTTGAGCCCGGACACAGTTTCCCGTTGGAGGCAGTCGAGCTATGGGAAAGTAGGAACTGCAGGTAAAGGAATTATAAATATAACTTTGTGAGACTGTGATGTGGCCTGCATGTGGTCTGACAGGACAATGTGTCCAGTTTCTGTATCTGATTTATGACTTTGTTTACCCACTATTGGGTCCTATGCTTGTTCTTGTGACTGCGCAAATATAATGGGTTTCTGCCTCTCTGGTGCCTTGCATGTGTCAGTAATTTTTAACTATAGGTTGCCCCACCACCTGTGTGACGTGATTGTACCCAATTATGTATCTGATTTTACTGTTGTTCTTATGTGCTGCTTTCATGTATGAGCTAATGGTATCTGTTCCTGTTAATGACATAGGACAAACATATATATACTATCTGTGTGCACAATAAAGTTGCTATTTAGGCATTGCTGTTTAAGCATTGCTTACTCAGTCCTCCAGACCCCGCTTGTCTGTCTTCTCTTTTTTCCGCACACTCCCCTATTCAGGTTGGGACCCTCTTGCTGGCCAAGAGTCTCTGGCAGATGTGCCGGCCTCTTGGGAACCCAGACAATTTAAAATGGGAAAATAAATAGATATTTCTCAAAAGAAGACATAGAAATGGCTAGCAAGTATATAAAAATGTGATTGACATCATTAATCATCAGGTAAATCTAAATTAAAACCACAATGAAATGTTACCTTACACTTGATAGGATGGCTATTATCAAAAAGACAAGCAAAAGCAAGGGTTGGGGTGGGTTTGAGGAAAAGAGAACCTTTGTACATGACTGGAAATGTGAATTGGTACAGCTTTGATTGAGAACAGTTTGGAGGTTCCTAAAAAATTAAAAAATAAAACTATCATGTGATCCAACAATTCTACTTCTGCGTATACACCCAAAGGAAATAAAATCAGTACCTTGAAGAGATATATACTCTCTCATTTGTATTGGAGTATTATACACAACAGCTAAGTTATAGAAGCAACCTTAGTGACCATCAGTGGATAAATGGATTATAATGTTTCATATGCATGTTTGTGTACACGTACACAACAATGAAATGTAAAATGTTATTTAGTGCTAAGAAAGAAGACCCTGCCATTTGCGATGACATGAGTTAACCTGGAAAACATTACACTAAATAAGCCAGACACAGAAAATAAATACTGCATATGATGAATTTTAAAAAGACAAATACGAAGAAACAGCAAATAGAACAGTGATTACCAGGGGCTAAAAGGTGAGAGAAATACAATGATGTTAGTTAAAGGATACAAAGTTATAGTTAGGTAGGATGAATAAATTTAGAGATCTAATATATAGCTCATTGACTATTAATAATACTGAATTGTGTGGAAATTTGCTAACAGAGTAGATTTCAGGTGATCTCACCACACACACACACACACACACACACACACACACACACACACACACAGACATATATACACACATGCATGCAAAAGGTAAGTGTAAGGAGATAGGTATATTAACTTGTTTGACTATAGTAATCACTCTCCATTTATATGTATATCAAAACATCATTTTGTATCCCTTAAATATTTATAATTTTGATTTTCAATGTACTTTTACATGCATATGAATATTAAAAATCACTTAGGAGTATACTGTACTGTATTGAGAAGTTCCAATTAATGGGATTCACTGAATAGAGCCCAATTCAAAATCAAATGATCAATTTGAAATGAATGATAATTAGCAAGACTCTCATTTTTATTATACTAGGTAAATCTGGATATATTTATATAAAGTAATATGAAGTTTAAGAAGTAAAAAAGTAAAAGCAATAAATATACTCAGTTACACTATACTCTGGAAAGAATAACCCAATTTTCAACACTAATATGGTAGATTCCTGAAATATCTTTGGAGTTTTTTTCTAATTGCAAACCTACCAACACAGTTGACATATAAAGTTAGAGAAATAAGATCAAGTAAAGAGAAATATGCATGCTTTAAGATAGCAGTGGCATATTTGTAAGCAGTGGATTGTTTTTCCCCAGTAAATGATAGCAGCAGGTGGCCAACCTAATATAAAAAAGTTAGAACAGTATAAAGAATAATCCTAAAAAACAATGTGTGAGTCTGTATATCTCTACTGAAGCAGAAATAGCTGCCCACAGTATGAATTACTTTTCTTTAGCTATCCCCAGAAGTCACTAATGTACTGCCCATCGGTTTTCTTTGTAACTGGGAAACAATGTTTAGCCTATACAATTCTGCTTCAGTTTTTTAAAAAATAATAACTATTCGCCAAAAAGTGACATTTATATGCACGTGACATCCAAATTAACTGTCTTAGACACATTTCCACATAAAGAAAATATTTATCATCAGTAATGATACCTTGAAATATTGAAGCAGTAATTGACGGCTGCTGAATCAAAGCTTTCTGAGGAGAAATCTAAAACAGAGTTGTAGCAGCCATAGGAATAGGACTGAGTGGAACACAAAAAGTATAACACCATCTAACATGTAATATCCAGTCAAAATATTCATTTAAAATGTGCTATAACAATCTTACACCATACTCAGTATATTTCTTATGTCAAATGTGTGGTGCATTTTTATTGAAAGCTAATATGCTTAGTATTTCCTCCCACCCTTACTACCAGTCATAATATAGCAAGTTCACTATTCCAGACAAGAAGATCTGTGTGTTATTTCAAGATAATAAAGTCGACCCATCATTATAATGACTCAATAGGCTGTGGTATTTGAAATTCACCAGTGTTACAGTCTTTGAATAGCTCTTTTGCATAAACTTCTTTCACTTTTTTAAACCATTGTGAGCAACAATTCATCTTCAAGACGCTCTGTCAGGCAAGCTGCAGTTATATCTTTGTATGCAATGTTACAGAAAAAATTTCTATAAAGAGCATTTCATAGTTTAAAAGTTTAATTTTGTGACACAATCCGATAACAGCCATTGGTTCTAAATCTGAGGTAAGCACCATTCTCAATTTATGACATGATGAGAGGGATAAAAAAAGTTGTACAAGAGATACAAGCTGTGTCAGATCCAGTGTGAAGTTCTAGGGTTTGATCAGCTTTAGTCACCCGTGCAGAAAGGAAGTTTTCAAAATGTTTTATAATTTGTATTAGCATTATTTCATCATGACTTCATATGAAGGACAGCAAATACCTCTACAAATTCAGTTCCTCAATTTAGATTAAAATATTTTTAACATTTTAAATATTACCTTTATTTGCTTAACTTTTAAAGGTACTAAGTTTAATAGAGAATTATATTACATTCATCTTAATAGAATTTTGACTCACAACACCACTGGAGACAATAAAAGTCCTCTTCCCTAACTCCCCATGATGACTTGCCTCCAGCATCACTGACCCCTGTGGACTAATGAAAGATAACCCTACATGACCTTCTTGACTCTGCAGTCTAGGACACTTCATATGATGATTTAGATCAGGATGTTGTATAAAAACTTAACAATTAGAACCAATTTTAGTAGTATTTTAAAGTAGAAGATAACATTAGAATTTTCTAAAAATGAGGCTGTTTTTCTTAGCATCCAAACCCATATTTGAATGCAATAGATAATTCCTCTCCAAACCAGATTTGTTCTCCTGTTGACATATAATAAACAAATTACTCAGAATAAATATAGAAAAATTATATAAGTGAAATAAAAACATCTATATGTACTAAGGAAAAATAAATTTCCTATGAGTGTGATTTCATTCATATGTCAAATTATATATGCTCTCTCAGCAATTGAAATGATGAGATAAAATGGGTCATTATTATAAAGTGATGATATGTATGTTCCTTATTGAACAATAAGTTAACTTGTTAATCTATACATAGTAAGTTTATTTATTCTTCATTCAACTTGAAAGCATACTATGGGCAAAGGTAGATAGACATCACTGGGAATGAAACTGAGAAAGATATAATTGCTGTCTCTCTTGACTTTGTCTTATTTTAAACATATTTCCGAAAGCACACAGTGGTATTTACCTAACTGCAATTTATATAAATATAACGAACTAAAAAATAAGATGCTACATAATCTGTAATTTGGGCTCTAATATATTATTTTTAAATATCAGTGCAAAATATTGTATATGTTATAATTTTCCATTTGCATGTTGCCTGTGAGTACTGTATATTTCCAGACATTTCTGAATTTCTTTATTTTTATTGGTCATCCACTTTTGCAAGGGCCTTACTATTGCACATATTAATTAGTATGTTTGCTGTTTGATACATGGACAAATCTGGTAAGCATTTAAAAATATTATTCAATTATTGTTTATGAAAGAAGTAAATTTTTAAAGAATAATTTTTGTGGGTTTACAGCTTTGCTATAAACTCACACAAAAGAGATTTTATAATTAAAGTGCTGACACAGAGTGTACTATAAAAGCATGAACAGTCTTGCTATAAAAATGCTTATGATTGCTTTGGCTTCCTTTGCAGAGCCTGTGCTACAGAACTGCTACAGTAGGAGCAGTTGTGGTTGCTGATAATAGTGTGCCTTACATAGGATTCTTATCTGCTCATCAGATGCTATTTTTACATTATGGCTGAAACTTTTTCCTCCTTCACTTAAAGTGGCATTCACTCTATATTTCCATTCTGGGAAGATAGCTTGTAATGAGCAGTCTCAATTAAGCTGAACTACAAGATGTCCAACTTTTCATTAAAGTTATAAATTATATTTGATGGCAGTTGACTTTGACATGTACTGTCACACCCTGTCAAACCAAAGGAATTTAGCATACTTGTAATCCACTTGGAGTTTGGATAAAAAAATTACCAATAGATTTTCAGGAAATTCAAGAACTGTTGGAATTAAAGCAGTTAGGTGAAGTTTCTTCTAATGAAACTTGTTCCACTCTCCCTGTAACCTGATGAGAAAATAACAAGCATAGGTTTAAAAAGTCTTCAGGAAGTAATGTGGCTTGAATGTGAGAAGAGCAGAGACAGTAAAACCTGATAGCTGAGACTGAATGGTGAAAATGTAGCCTTGATTTCTAAAAGTCAAATAATTTTCACCTCAAAAACATAAGCAATACACAATTTGTTAACTTGATTACTCAGTTGTAAATTTAATAAACTAGAGATGGCAGTGTTTATTGATTGGTTAATTTTAAGGGACTTGTTCTTTGATACAAACATTCACATTTGTCAATACTCTTCAGTTCTAGAACCCTTCTGCTTCTTTTTTATTTTTTTCCAGATTCTATTTTTGTAATTGTCTTGAGTTCTCTGAAAACTGAATATGAGAGAATGTTGTGCATGTGTAGAAATAATATGATGTCATATATCAACTCAAAAATAGTCAAAGACAAAGTACACTGGGGAATGTATATGTATATGTATGTGTGTATATATATACATATATGTATATAGTGTAAAACTCAGTAAAACGTTTGGAAGGTAAATCCAAAGGAATATTTCAGAATATACGATCAACGTAGAGTCAGAAAATTTGGGGAAAAGTTAAAACTTAGAGAACTTTTTTTGTAATACTAGATCTCAAGCTATTTGATATATATCTAAAACTAAAATAACTAAACCTATTTCTTAGCAATTAGCTAAACAGGAACAAAAGAACAAAAGAAATAATTACCTTTTTTTTTTTTTTTGCATGCACATTTCATCAGTTAGCTCAAGACATGTTTTTCCTGGGTTGTTAATTTCTCAGTATTAGCAGGCGGGACTGACATAGATCTATTTAATTGGTGACAAACTATTAAAAACTCACTTTTTGAAGTGATTTTTATAATTTTATGCTCAGAAATTATATACAAACAGACTTTATTCACCATAATATTGATAGATTCTTTAATTTTTTCTCAGAAATAAGAGAGGCAGTCTTTGGCCAGGTGCAGTGGCTCACGTCTGTAATCCCAGCATTTTGAGAGGCCAAGGCAGGTGGATCACGAGGTCAAGAGACGAAGACCATCCTGGCCAACATAGTGTAACCTCGTGTCTACTAAGAATTAATATTTTTAAAGTAGATGGATTTTAAAAAGTCAAAAAGAAGAAAAGGTAGAAACTAATAAATAAATGATGTAAAATTTCCCCCACCTTGCTAAATCCAAACTAATAAAATCTTCTTAATAATTCAGAGCTCTTGAATTTAAATTCTTGAGAATTTCACATACACCCATTGCTCAGCTTGTATTTGAATGTCGTGCTTGCTATGGGTGATCCAGAAATGAAAGCATTTGTGGCACTTAATTTAAAACTAAAACAGCTGGCAAAAATCTTTCCTCTCAGAGCATGTTGTCGTAGAAGTAAATGAAAAGGTCGGGAGACTTTTCATTTGCTTCTGTGATAACATGGACTACTTGAATGAAGAAACATATTAACGTTTCCTCTGAAGCTTTCTATTATGTGTCAGGAGCCCCATCCAGGATATCACACTGGAGGTGATAGAAAAAGACAGATGATAGAATGAAACGTTGGTCCTCACACAAAATAATCAGATATCTTTATATTTCCACTTTACATTATAACAGGAAGCCTGATTAGGTTCTGTGGTTTTACCTAAAAATAAACCTGGCTCAGGAGGAAGTTTTTTATTTTTCCCCTGTATGTACTGATTCTTATTATAAAAGAATTTCTTTTAAAGGCACAGGTAGATCTTCACAGGATACACATTATACTTCTCATATTAAAATCCAATAAGCTCCAGAAGAGAGTTCTTACATATCATCTCATATGTTTCAAATATTATAGTAATAAAGTTTTCTTTAAAAATCTCCATTTGAAATTCTTGATATGACCTATCACAAAAAAACTGTAAAAAATACATTTTTATTAAAAAATGCAAAACTCTATATTTAAAATTAGAATACAGATTCTACTAACCACATTCTTTTCACAGAGTCTGAAATAGAATCTAAAAATTTATATGAAAGACTAGAAGGTAATTTTAGCCTACAGTTGCAAGTAGCCTCTAAACAAATGGTCTTTTGATTAATTGTCTTTTGGCTAGCTAAAAGGATATAATCCATAAAAGAATATTGTAATTTAAAGGTTATAATGAAGAATTCTGAAGAAAAAAAGACTGATACACTGAATACTGGATAAAATTAATATTTGATGGCCAATTTATATAAGAAACAAAGCTGTAAATATACAAAACAAAAATATGTGTAAACATGTTAAAAATCATGGATTAGCACTGTGGAAGGCTGAGGTGGGTGGATCACCTGAGGTTAGGGGTTCAGGACCACCTTGGCCAACATGTTGAAACCCTGTCTCTGATAAAAAATACAAAAATTAGTCAGGTGTGGTGGTGGGTGCCTGAAATCCCAGCTACCTGGGAGGCTTAGACAGGAGAATTACTTGAACTTGGGAGACAGAGGTTGCAGTAAGCAGAGATGTTGCCATTGCACTCCAGCCTGGGTAACAAGAGTGAAACTGTCTCAGAAAAAAAGAAAAAGTATATGTATGTATATATATATATATATATATATATATATATATATATATATATATAATTGCACTTTAGGTTCTAGGGTACATGTGCAAAACATGCAGGATCGTTACATAGGTACGTACATGGCAATGTGGTTTGCTGCATCCATACCCCATCACCTATATCTGGCATTTCTCCCCTGTTATCCTTCCCCAAACTCCCTACCCCCCGCTGTCCCTCCCCTATTCCCCCCAACAGACCCCAGTGTGTGATGCTGCCCTCCATGTGTCCATGTGTTCTATTTGTACAACACCCACCTATGAGTGAGAACATGCGGTGTTTGATTTTCTGTTCTTGTGTCAGTTTGCTGAGAATGATGGTTTCCAGATTCATCCATGTCCCTACATAGGACACAAACTCATCATTTTTTATGGCTGCATAGTATTCCATGGTGTATATGTGCCACATTTTCCTTGTCCAGTCTATGATCGATGGGCGTTTGGGTTGGTTCCAGGTCTTTGCTATTCTAAACAGTGCTGCAATGAACATATGTATGCATGTGTCTTTAAAATAGAATGATTTGTAATCCTTTGGATATGTACCCAGTAATGGGATTGCTGGATCAAATGGGATTTCTATTTCTAGATCCTTGAGGAATCACCACACTGTCTTCCACAATGGCTGAACTAATGTACACTCCCAACAGTGTTAAAGTGTTCCAATTTCTCGACATCCTCTTCAGCATCTGTTGTCTCCAGATTTTTTAATGATCGTCATTCTGATATAAGATGGTGTCTCAATGTGGTTTTGATTTACATTTTTCTAATGACCAGTGATGATGAGCATTTTTTCATGTTTGTTGGCCTCATAAATGTCTATTTTGAAAAGTGTCTGTTCAAGTCCTTCGCTCACTTTTGAATGGGTTTGTTTTTTTCTTGTAAATCTATTTTAGTTCTTTGTAGATTCTGGATATGAGCCCTTTGTCAGATGGGTAGATTGCAAAAATTTATTCCCATTCTGTTGGTTGCCAGTTCACTCTAATGATAGTTTCTTGTGCTGTGCAGAAGCTCTGGAGTTTAATTAGATCCCGTTTGTCTATTTTGGCTTTTGTTGCCAATGCTTTTTGTGTTTTAGTCAAGAAGTCCTTGCCTATGCCTATGTCCTGAATGGTTTCGCCTAGGTTTTCTTCTAGGATTTTTAGTGTTAGGTCTTATTTTTAAGTCTTTAATCCATCTGGTATTAATTTTTGTGTAAGATGTCAGTAAGGGGTCGAGTTTCAGCTTTCTGCACCTAGTCATTTTTCCCAACACCATTTATTAAACAGGGAATTCTTTCCCCATTGCTTGTTTTTGTCAGGTTTGTCAAAGATCAGATGGTTATAAATGTGTCATATTTCCTCTGAGGCCTCTGTTCTGTTCCATTGGTCTATATCTCTCTTTTGGTACCAAGTACCATGCTGTTTTGATTACTGTGGTCTTGTAGAACAGTTTTAAGTCAGGTAGTGTGATGCCTCCAGCTTTGTTCTTTTTGCTTAGAATTGTCTTGGCTATGCAGGCTCTCTTTTGGTTCCATATGAAATTTAAAGTGGTTGTTTCCAGTTCTGTGAAGAGGGTGATAAGTAGCTTGATGAGGATAGCATTGAATCTATAAATTACTTTGAGCAGTATGGCCATTTTCACAATATTGATTCTTCCTAATCATGAGCGTGGAATGTTTTTCCATCTGTTTGTGTCCTCTCTTATTTCCTTGAGCAGTGGTTTGTAGTTCTCCTAGAAGAGGTCCTTTATATCCTTTGTTAGTTGTATTGCTCTGTACTGGCTGTGGGTTTGTCATAAATAATTTTTATTATTTTGAAAGATGTTCTGTTGATACCTAGTTTATTGAGAGTGTTTAGCATAAAGGGCTGTTGAATTTTGTGGAAGGGCTTCTCTGCATCTATTCCGATAATCATGTGGTTTTTGTCTTTGGTTCTGTTTATGTGGTGGATTACGATTATAGACTTGTGTATGTTGAACCAAACTTGCATCCCCGGGATGAAGCCTACTTGATCGTAATGGATAAGCTTTTTGATGTGCTGTTGCAATCTGTTTGCCAGTATTTTATTGAAGATTTTTGCATCTCTGTTCATCATGGATATTGGCCTGAAGTTTTCTTTTTTTTGTTGAGTCTCTGCCAGGTTATGGTATCAGGATGATGTTGGTCTCATAAAATGATTTGGGAAGGATTCCCTCTTTTTGGATTGTTTGGAATTGTTTCAGAAGGAGTGGTACCATGTCCTCTTTGTATGCCTGGTATATTTCGGCTGTGAACCCATCTGGACCTGGGCTTTTTTTGGTTGGCAGGCTATTAATTGCTGCCTCAACTTCAGACCTTGTTATTGGTCTATTCAGGGTTTCGACTTCTTCCTGGTTTAGGCTTGGGAGGGTGAAAGTGTCCAGGAATTCATCCATTTCTTCCAGGTTTACTGGTTTGTGTGCATAGAGTTTTTTATAGTAATCTCTGATGGTAGTTTGTATTTCTGTGGAATCAGTGGTGATATCCCATTTATCATTTTTTCTTGCATTATGTGATTCTTCTCTCTTTTCTTTTTTATTAATCTGGCTAGCAGTCAGTCTGTTTTGTTGATCTTTTCAAAAAACCATCTCCTGGATTTATTGATTTTTTTGAAGGTTTTTTTCTGTGTCTCTATCTCCTTCAGTTCTGCTCTGATCTTAGCTATTTCTTGTCTTCTGCTAGCTTTTGAGTTTTTTTGATCTTGCTCCTCTAGCTCTTTCAATTTTGATGATAGGGTGTCGATTTTAGATCTTTCCTTGTTTCTCTAGTGGGCATTTATTTCTATAAATTTTCCTCTAGACACTGCTTTACATGTTTCCCAGAGATTCTGGTATGTTGTGTCCTTGTTCTCGTTGGTTTCGAAGAACATCTTTATTTCTACCTTGAGTGGAGTGTTAAAGTCTTCCACTATTATTGTGTGTGAGTCTAAGTCTCTTTGTAGGTCATTAAGAACTTGCTTTATGTATCGGGGTGCTCCTGTATTGGGTGCTTAGCTCTTCTTGTTGCATTGATCCTTTTATCATTATGTAATGCCTTTCTTTGTCTCTTTTGATCTTTGTTAATTAAAGTCTATTTTATTAGAGACTAGGATTGCAACTCCTGCTTTTTTCTGCTCTCCATTTGCTTGGTAAATCTTCCTCCATCCCTTTATTTTGAGCCTATATGTATCCTTGCATGTGAGATGGGTTTTCTGGATACAGTACACTGATGGGTTTTTGACTTTTTATCCGATTTGCTAGTCTGTGTTTTTTGATTGGGTCATTTAGGCCATTTACATTTAAGGTTAATATTGTTAAGTGTGAATTTGATCCTGCCATTTTGATGCTAGCTGGTTGTTTTGTCCATCAGTCGATGCAGTTTCTTCATTGTGTCAGTGCTGTTTAACCATGTGGTATGTTTTTGGATAGGTTGGTATTGGTTGTTCCTGTCTATGTTTAGTGATTCTTTCAGGAGCTCTTGTAAGGCAGGCCTGGTGGTGACAAAATCTCTCAGCAATTGCTTGTTCATAAAGAATTTTATTTCTCCACTTATGAAGCTTAGTTTGGCTGGATATGAAATTCTAGGTTGAAAGTTCTTTTCTTTAAGGATCTTGAATATTGGCCCCCACTCTCTTCTGGCTTATAGGGTTTTTGAGGAGAGATCTGCTGTGAGTCTGATGGGCTTCCCTTTGTGGGCAACCAAACCTTTCTCTCTGGCTTCCCTTAGCATTTTCTAATTATGACTCAAAATTCAGAAGTCATAAAATTAAAGATTGATAAATTCCACCAAATGAAAGGTTTTTAAAAATAGGTGTAATCGGCCGGGCACAGTGTCTCATGCCTGTAATCTCAGCACTTTGGGAAGCCAAGGCTGATTCATCAGGAGATCAGGAGTTCAAGACCAGCTTGACCAATATGGTGAAACCCTGTCTCTACTGTAAATACAAAATTAGCCAGACATGGTGGTATATGCCTGTAATCCTAGCTATTCAGCAGGTTGAGGCAGAAGAACCACTTCAACCTAGGAGATGGAGGTTGTGATGAGCCGAAATCATGCCACTGCACTCAGCCAGTATGACAGAGTGAGACTCTGTTTTGTTTTTTTTTTTTTTAAAAAAAAACAACATAATCATAGCACCATAATGAAAGCCAGAAAACAAATGCCTAACTCAAAAAAGCAAACTCAATTTGTATTTCAAAGAAACTACCTCTCTAATATATGAAAACCTTAAAAATTAAACAATAAATGTATCAATTCAGTTGAAAGTACAAATAGACTAACAATAAAATAAAAAGTCTAAAGGAAATATATAGAGAGGGTAAAAAGAAAGGTTGTTTATTCTCTTATAATAAGAGAAATTAAAATTGAAATGTTGTAGATATTCTATTCCTTTCTGATAAAATTGTCAAAAACTTCAAATTGTGATTATATACCTTTTTGCTAAGAAAAATAGATAATCTTACCCAGCAGGCAGTGCTGTAAATTGGTAAAACACCCTAGAACAGAGGTTCTGAATTAGAATGATTCTATCCTCCCAGAAAAAAGTTTGGCAATAGCTGTATATGTTTTTAATTGTCATAACTGGAGAGAGATTTGCTATTGGCATCCAGTGGGTAAAAGCCAAGGATACTGCTCAGTGCCCTACAATATATAGATGGCTTCCATAACGAAGAATTATCTGACTGAAAAGGTCAATAGTGTTGCTGTTAAGAAACTTTGCCCTAGATTTCAATTTTATAATATTGTTCAAACATTACATCACATATGTAGTATATCTGTCACATCCAGGAATTTATTTTCCATTGGGCAGTAAATGCTATATGCACAGGGTTATTCAATGAAGCATTATATAGTGCAGCAAAAATATTTTAAAAAATGGATCAATAAGTATTAAAATATGCATCTAGAAGTACCAGTGAAATGAATTGAGATGCTCAACATATTTTATTAAAGAACTATCTCCAAGTGAAAAAGTGCTGGTAGTGGCATACAATATGCCAACATTTATATTGGAAAAGAGGAAAATAAGCATTTATGTTCATATTCTTTATGCATTTATGTCATAAGAAAGCTCTGGGCCAGGCACAGTGGCTCATGGCTGTAATCCCAGCACTTTGGGAGGCTGAGGCAGGTAGATTGCTTGAGATCAAGAGTTTGAAACCAACCTGGCCAACGTAGTGAAATCCCATCTCTACTAAAAATACAAATTTAGCCGGGCATGGTGGTATGCTCCTGTAATCCCAGCTACGTGGGAGGCTGAGGCAGGAGAGTCTCTTGAACCTGGGAGATGGAGGTTGCAGTGAGCCAGTATCACACCACTGCACTCCAACCTGGGTAAGAAGAGCCAGACCTTGTCTCAAAAAAAGAAAAAAAAGGAAAGCTCTAGTAAGATACAGACTGCCAAAAGAAGGATGCTTGATTTCGGTTTTACAAAGCATTTGTTACAGAAAACATTGTCATCTCTTTATGGTATGAGAGCAGTCATCAATCATTTGCTGAAAATAATCCCTTAAGGGTAGAATATTGAAGACAACCATCTCTTAAAAAACCCTTAATAAGTGGAACAGAGACTGATAAGAAGAATAAATAACAAATGAAGGAACACATCAGAGTTTTTACTACGTTGTCAGTCTTAACAGATCAAACTTGTGTGTGTGTGTGTGTGTGTGTGTGTGTGTGTGTGTGTGTTTTAAATATACTGTGGCAATGCCCAGTGGCTGTTCCATGTATCTTCATTAGGAAACTGATTTTGCTAGGAGAACTGAGAAGGGAAACTCAAAATAGTATTCTTGCTAATTCTAAGACATCCAAATAATGGGGGAAAAGGGCAACTATGAATAATTCTACACGATAGAAATGGAATTTGAAGTCACTGGATCTGTGAGAATTGGCAATTAAAGTACAGGCAAATCTTGTAATAGTAATTATTTTTAACATTAGCCACAATCAGTGAGGAAATAACAGAGAGTGATTTTCTTCACAGTTCCAACATCCAAGATATACTGCTGTGTGGTGTTTTTTCCAAGCTTTAATAAGAAATATGATGATAAATGGCCCCTGCTAATGTTTTTAAGGCAGCCAAGATTAGAAGATAGAGTTTTTGTTAGTAATTGTGTATTAGATGGAAGGAATCTCTGAACATGCAGAGAATGACAAAGAGCTACTATTGGTTTTGAAAGATACTTTCTCAATGACTTAAAAACCCCTTGGCATCCCTACTGTCAGAACTGTAAAAGTTAATTTCCCTTCTATTCTTTCTAGTTCCCCCAAAATAAGCTGCCATATGCCTGGATTTTCAGTTGCCTACTGTATAAGAATATTTACTATTTTTGTAAAAAAATCTGCTTGTGGAGACAACATGTATTTATGGTAATAATTAAAACTTTGAGACAATAAAATAAAAACGTTGAGACATGTTAGTTGTCCTGCTATTAAGTGATCATATGATATAATAGCTCTTTTAATAACAGGTTATATTGCTATCTAGCAACTATTATGATTGAAAATAATGTCATCTTGACAATTACACATAATCTCATGACCAGACCAAATATATATTCATTTGCAATATCTCTTAAAGGAGAGATGTTTTCAGTCCCTGAAAGAGCATGTGAAGTATAATATTATTGATTATTTAAAAATACTGTCACATCTTCTTAAATATACTAACATGCAACTATAATTGGCTGTTTGATAACCAAAACTATCTTAAGTTTGAAAACAAATGTTTCATTTTAGAATTACTTGTAATTAGTCCTGCTCAGATATTGTTCTTCCTGATTCTATTGACAATTAAAGTACAGGCAAATTTTGTAATAATTATTATCATCAGCCACAATCATAAAGAAAATAACAGAGAGTGATGACCATAGAGGCTGTCTTCAAAAACAGGGAGAACAAGATGGTACCTCAAAGTTGACAGCCTACAGCACATGCAGAGAGCTACTCAAAGTAACAAATCTCCATTATGTCTTTTACAAACGAGAGTAGTAGTAGCTACTCCTTCATCATCATATTACTAGAAATGGGAAAGAATGTTAAAATATTTACAAAAACCAGGATGATTTTCTTTTCAACAGGAATTATGCTACAATTCACTTAGGGTGTTAAATGTGTTATTTATTTCTTCTTGGTATATTTATTGCTAGTAAACTGTCCTACGACCAGGATATTCCACAGTAGAAGGCTTCCTTCTGTTTCTCCAGCATGCTGCCTGAACTAGAAATATCTTTTTAAACATTGTTAGACAGCCCTAGTTCCCTCCATGAAGTCTATAGACCAACACCAAGAAGCTGACGTTTATTTAGCTAACAAATTTTCACTGAGATGAGTGATTTGAGTCAAGTGGCATAAAATGACTTCAAAGTGTTCAGAAATTGAATCCAAGAATCAAGCTATGCTGAACATCAGCCTTCCGGGTCTGCTTTATATCCATGTCAAACATTCAACTTTTCTTGTACTGGGAGACTTGAGAGCAATGCTCTGCATGAGAATTCCTGTAGTCTTAATTATTCTATCAAATCTTAATGCCAATTAGAATTTTCAAGGACCAGAAAGCTCTAACATGATTAGGAGAACAAATGTACACACTACATACATTCTAGACATAATGCTGTACAGAATCTTGAGTCAGGTACTCATTCGTAATATTTAATTCCCCTGCTGATAGTAAAATTGCAAAGTTAAGGAATCAATTTATATTCTCTTATGTTCGTCCTATTGACATTTTAATTAAACTTTTGTTTCAAGATAATTGTAGATTCAACACATGTAAGAAATAATAGATAATTGTAGAGTCAAGATAATTGTAGTTACAGTGCTTATACCCTGCACCCAGTCCTTTGCAATGATAAAATCTTGTATAACTATAGTACAGGATATTGACATTAGTTCAATACTTCTGTCAAACTCAAATTTCACTAGTTTTATATGCACTCTCTTTCGTACTGTGTACTACAGTCAATATAAAGAACAATTCTGTCCCCACAAGAAATTATTGTGCTGCCTCCTTATAACCACATCTATCTCCTTCGATCCATGCTTGTTTCTAATACCTGGTAACTACTAATATTTTTCATCTGTATAGTTATTCAGTTCAGGAATGTTGCATACATGGAATTGTATAGTACATTTAAGCTTTTGGAATTGGCTTTTGGCTTTTTTTTTTCTCAGCACAACTCTCTTAATACCTATCCAAGCTGTTGCAAGTACCAATAATTCCTTCTTTTCATTGTTGAGTAGTATTTCATGCTATAGATATACCACAATTTGTTTAACAACTTACCAGTTGAAGAACCTTTTGATTTTTTTTTCATTTTGTGCTATTTAAAATAGAGTTGGTATGAACATTTATGGACAGGTTGTTACGCAGACAAAATTTTTCATTTGTCTGGGATAAGTGCCCAAGACGGCGATTGCTAGGCCATATGGTAATTATGTGTTATGTGTTTAGGTTAATTAGAATTTTTCAAACTGATTTCCAGAGTGGGTGTATCAGTATACATTCCTATCAACAGTGTATAAATGATCCAACTTTTTTTACCTCTTCTTCAGCATTTGGTGGTGTCATTTTTCTAAAAAAAATTAGCCATTCTGACAGTTGTATAGTAATCTCATTGTAGCTTAAATTTACATTTTTAATAGATTTTATCATCTTATTTTCATCTGTACGGATCCTCTTCTATGAAATGACTGTTCATGTTTTTTCACCTTATTTTTTAATTGAATTATCTATTGGATTTTTGTTGTTGTTGAGTGTGAGAATTCTAAACACTAGTTCTGAATCCTAGTCCTTTATCGAATATGTTATGTATTAGTCCATTTTCGCATTGGTATAAAGAAATACCTGATACTGGGTAATTTATAAACAAAAGGGTTCATAACTCACAGTTCTGCATGGCTGAGAAGAACTCAGGAAATTACAATCATGGTTGAAAATGAATGGGAAGGAAGACACATTTTACATGGCAGCCAGAGTGCTAGAGCAAGCCAGCAGGGAACTGCCAAACACTTTTAAACCACCAGGTGTTTGGGGAACTCATTCGCTATAATGAGAACACCGTGAGAGAAATGGCACCCATGATTCAAACACCTCTCACCAGGTCCCTTCATTGACATATGGGGATTATAATTTGAGATGCAATTTGGGAGGTGACACAGAGCCAATCGTATCATTCCACTCCTGGACCCTCTAAAAGCTCAGGTCTTTTTCATGTTTCAAAATGAATCATGCCTTCCTAACAGTTCCCCAAAGTCTAAACTCCTTTCAGCATTAACTCAAAAGTCCATATCAAAGTCTCATCTGAGACAAGGGAAATCCCTTCCACCTATGAGCCTGTAAAACCAAAACAAGTTAGCTACTTTGAAGATACAATGGGGGAATAGGCATTGAGTAGGTACTCCCATTCCAAATGGAAGAAATTGGCCAAAATAAAGGGGCCACAGGACCCATGCAAGTCTAAAATCCAGCAGATCAGTCATTAAATCTTAAAGCTTTAAAATGATCTTCTTTTACACCATGTCTTACATCCAGGGCATACTGATGCAATGGATGGGATCTCAAGGCCTTGGGCAGCTCTGCCCCTGTGGATCTGCAGGGTGCAGTACCCAGGTTGTTTACACAGGCTGGCCTTGAGTGTCTGTGGCTTTTCCAAGTATTTGGTGCAAGCTGTCAGTGGATTTGCCATTCTGCAATCTGGAGAATTGTGGACTTCCTCTCACAGCTGTACTAGGCAGTGCCCCAATGGGGACTCTGTGGTTGGTCTCCAACCTCACATTTCCCTTCTGCACTGCCCTAGTAGAGGGTCTCCATGAGGGCTCCACCCCTGAAGCAGACTTCTGCCTGGACATCCAGACATTTCCTTACACCCTCGAAATACAGGCATAGGTTCTCAAAGCTAAACTCTTGTTTTCTGTGCACCTACAGCTCAACATCACGTGCAAGCTGCCTTAGTTTAGGGCTTGCACCCTCAGAACCAATTTCTCAAACTGTACCATGGCCCCTTTTAGCTGTGGCTGGAGCTAGAGTGACTGGGAAGCAGGACATCAAGTCTTGAGGCTGCACAGAAGAGCACAGGTCCTGGGCCTGGCCGACAAAATCATTTTTCCCTTCTAGGCCTCTGGGCCTGTGATGGAAGGGGTTGTTGTGCAAATCTCTGACATGCCCTGGAGACATTTTCCCCCATTGTCTTGCCTATTAACATTTGGCTCCTCATTACTTATGCAAATTTCTGCATCTAGCTTGAATTGCTCCCCTGAAAATAGAAGTTACTGTTCTACCTCATGGTCAGGCTGCAAATTTTTCATACTTTTACCCTCTGCCTCTTTTTTAAATATAAATTCCAGTTTCAGATAATGTTTGTGAATACCTATGACTAAACACTTTAAGAATCAGCCAGATTATATCTTGAATACTTTCCTGCTTAAAAATTTTGTCTTCCAGATACCTTAAATCGTCTTTCTCAAGTTTAGACTTCCACGGATCTCTAGGGCAGGGGCAAAATGCCACCAGTTTCTTTGATAAAGCATAGCAAGAGTGACCTTTACTTCAGTTTCCAATATGTTACTCATCTGCATCTGAGTCCAGCTCAGCCTGGACTTTATTGTTCATTTTACTATCAGCATTTTGGTCAAAACCATTCAATGAGTCTCTAGGAAGTTTCAAACATTCCCACATCTTCCTGTCTTCTTCTGAGCCCTCTAGACTGTTCGAACCTTTGACTGTTACCTAGTTCCAAAGTCATTTCCATATTTTTAGGTTTCTTTATAGCAGTACCCCTCTCTTGGTACTGCTATAAAGTCTCACACATTAGTTCATTTTTACATTGATATAAATAACTCCTTGAGACTGGGTAATTTATAAACAAAAAAGACTTAATTGACTCACAGTTCCACACAGCTGGGGAGGCCTCAGGAAACTTCCAATTATGGTGGAAAGGGAATCGGAAGGAAAGCAGGTCTTACATGGCAGCAGGAGACAGAGCAACAAAGAGAGAGAGAGAAAGAGGGTGTCAGGGGAGGTGTCAAACATTTGAAAACATCAGATCTCAGGAGAACTGACTCACTCTCATGAGGACAACAGGGGGAAAACCACCCCCATGATCCAGTAGCCTTCCACCAGATCCCTTCTTCAACCCATGATGTCTACAATTCGAGATGAGATTTGGGTGGAGACACAGAGCTAAACCACATCACATATCTTGCAGATACTTTCTCTCAATCAGTAGCTTGCCTTTGCATCCTCTGCACAGAGAAAATAGTTTCATTACAAAGCAAAAATTTTAAATTTTGAGGAGATCCAATGTATCAATTTTTTATTGTATAGGTTATGCTTTTGCAGCAAAGTTTGAATATTCTTAGAGCTAGATATGAAAATTTTCTCTTATACTTTTTCTGAATGTTTTGTGGTTTTACATTTAAGTTCATGAAATATTTTAAGTTAATGTTTGAATATGGTGTGAGGTTTACTTCAAGATTCACTTTTATGCCTACTGCTCCAGCACCACTTAGTGAAATCAAATTTATTGAACTGAATTTGTTAAATTGATTTTATAACTTTTTTCAAAAATCAGTTGGCAATCTTTATGAGGGTCTATTTCTGGATTCTTTATTTTATTCCATTATTCTGTGTATCTGTCTGTCAACCAGTATTGCACTATTCATTACTGTATCTATTTGTCAAACTTAATAAGAGGTAGACTGGTTCCTACTACGTCTTTCTCCTTTTTGAAGGTAGTTTTAGCTATTCTGGGGCCTGTGCCTTTTCATAAATATTTTAGAATAAGATTTTCTATGTCTTACAAAAACCTTCTTGAGATTTTGATTGAAATTTTATTAACCTACAGATTAATGTTCCCTTTAATTTTGAGTGTATAGGCTTTTTACCTAATTTTAAGGCTCTTTTTTCTGTTGGGTTAATATATCTTTTTATGAGTTGCCTTAATTAGAAATTTAGGTCAGCATAAAAACTATTAGAATTGCAGAAAATAAAATTTAAAAAATATAGAACATAAAACCCTGAAATAAAAATCTCATTGAGTGAAATAAATGTTTTCAGCTAATTTTTAAAATTATATTACAAAGCAAAAATCATATATTAAGTAGCTCAGGCTTCCCTAAGAATATACCACAGACTAGTGGCTTAAACAATAGAATTTTATTTTCTAACAGTTCTGGAGATTGAAAGTCCTAGATTAAGGTGCCGGCATGACTGGTGTCTAGTGAGGGCTCCCCTTTCAAGTTGCAGGCAGTTGCCTTTCTGCTGTGTGCTCAGTGGCCTTTCTCGAGACACAGTACTCCATGAAGAGAGTGACTATTATTATAAGGAGACCAACCCTATCAGATCAAAACCCCATCTTTAGGACCTCATTTAACCTTGATAACTTTCTTAGAGGACCCATCAACAAATACTGCCACACATGGGGGTTAGGGCTTCAGCATATGAAGTGGGAGAGGGTGCACAAACATTCAGTCCATAACAGATGAGGTAACCAAAGTCTGAAAATTTATAATAATTGTTAACAGTTTCATGGTGTGTGACAAGAGCTATTCTTCATATTTTATAAGTAATGATTTCCCTAATCCTGTAGCTGCCTTTAAGATATAGGGGTACTATTATTATCCCCCTTTATAAACTTAGGCCTGGAAGGTCTTTTTTTTCTTTTCTTTTCTTTTTTTTTTTTTGAGATGGAGTCTCACTCTGTCTCCCAGGCTGGAATGCAGTGGCATGATATCAGCTCACTGCAACCTCTGCCTGCCAGGTTCAAGTGATTCTCTTGCCTCAACCTCTGAGTAGCTGAAATTATAGGCATGTGCCACCATGTCCATCTCCTTTTTGTATTTTTCATAGAGATGGGATTTCACCATGTTGGCAGGCTAGTCTCAAACTCCTGACCTCAGGTGATTTGCCCACCTCAGCCTCCCAAAGTGGTGAGATTACAGTCGTAAGCCACCATGCCCAGTCTGGATAGTCTTAATTAAGTAAGTTGCTCTAGGCTACTCAAATAAAATGGATTGAGTTTATATTTGAATTCAGCTAATCTGTCTTCAGAGGCTGAGCTTTTAAATACTGTAGCATTCTACCTCTCTGTAGTGAATTATTGGCAAGAATGTGAAAGAAATTTTGGTTGTTATATGTATTTCAAATCCTAAGAAAGAGTAAATGCTTTCAATAGAAATGTGAAATAGAATATATGGCTGAAGTATTATGATTTTTTCACCCTATAGCAATTCTGCTTTTTAGTATCATTAATAAGGATGCAAAATGACAAGGGAAACCTGGAGATGACCAGAGAGTCCATTTCTATAGGAGGAGATCAACCAAACAGACTCATTTTTCTTTCGTGGAGTTCAAAATAAACCAATAAGTGGTAAACACACAATCTGAGTTGAACAAGAAATGAAAGCATGCCAAGGGCAACAAATCGATTTTTAATTTTCATATGTACAGCTTTCCTCTCCTTGGTGTCTCACTGTGATGAATGAGGTGAACAACAGACCCTCTGTAAATTACAAACCCTAGATAAATTATGAACAGAGTAACAATGCATAAAACCACAACTTTCTTTTTCAGCAACTGCTTTGACCTTATTATATGGGATTTTCTTCCCAGAGACACACAGTCTGTGTCATTTAGAATCTCATATATGCACTTTAAACTTCAGCCAATGTATATTGGTGAAGAGTTCAGTTTGACTCCTTTTAAATGTGTTAACCTTTTGCTACCTATCCTTCTCCATTTAATGCCTTCTAACCAGCAAGAATTAGGGAGAGATTGAAGTTTCCTGTAAAATTTGTAAATAATGATTTTACTTTTAAAAATCAAATATGTGATTGAATTACGTTAAAATTATATTCCTCTCTAACCTACATTTTGGCCAACTTATTACTTTTTATTATTTGGATTCTCAAATAACCGTAATGTAAAACCTAAATTTATTATAAAATATTTTGCAGATAGTTATTTTATTATTATAACTAATAACATATTTTATAGGCATTTTCTTCCTTCCTTAGTTTACTTAAAAAAAATACTGGCTTCCAGTATAGTTACTCTTTTTACTCTTGGTAGAGCACCTAGCAATAGGAAATGGAAATGCATTCCAAGAATTGCAGAAATTTAGAAATGAGAAGAACTGTATAGACCATATAGTGTAATTTTCTCAGTATGCATGTATTTTTTTTAAATAAAGGAAAAAGAAAAGTAGAAATCTTCTCATGGCTTACCCACTAGAGGCAGACTGTATGTATAATATTTTATCCCTGCAAAGAAAATCTATGCAGGGTAAAAATAAAGCAAAAAGAAAAGTTAGTGTATTGAGTTTGATAGGTGTCCATGATATATTCATAACTGACACTAAAATCAGCATAAAACAGTAAAAGTACAGAAAAATATAGGATAATGTAATTACTATAAAAATAATTAAAATTAAAAGAAATCTAAGTGACTCCTCTCAAACAGGTATATATTTATACTTAAAATGGTGATACCCATGGAGAGCTGTGGGATAAACTTAGCTTGAGCTAGTTACACTCCAAGAAACTTCCAGTTTTATTTTCCACAGAACACAGTGAAGCTGTGTAGCAGAAGTTCACTCCTTTCATCTTCCATGAAATAAGCGAGAAGAGAAATGTCACCAGTTTGCCTCTGCTTAACATTTTTCTGTGTAATTGCATACTCCTCATAGGACTTCTAATTCCCTATCCTGTACCCCTAAATTAGACTAATTCTTAAGGTTCTACAATTTCTCCAACCTTTAGTGTTTCCATTCAAAATCCATTAGCGTAAGACCTGTGCAAATATACAGTGAAATGCTGGTTTGGCAAAAATCAACATAGATAATCTGCATCTTCTTCTGTAGATTTAAAAAAAAATCTCATGGACACTGGCTTTTGTAAAACTTGTATTTGCAGTAATGAGGAAGGAGGTTTGGTTCAGAATTTAAGCTATAGATTACAGAGCAGACTACAGCTAATTGCTAAGTTTATTTTCTAGGTTTACTCAGGATAAGACTGAATTCAAATTTCAGTGAACTCTGTTTCAGAGGTCTGCAAACTAGAGTTACAACAGAGTTTACAACTTTTTAATACATAAAACTCTGTTGTATCTATATATATATATAAAAGTTTCAAGTATCCTTGAGGTAAAACAGTCTGATTATATATATACAAAATGTATATGTTATATATATAAACATATATGTTTTTATATATATATATAACTGTTTTACCTCAAAGATACTTGAAACATATATATAAACATGTATGTGTTTTTATATATGTAAAAAATTATGTTTTTATATATAAAACATATATATAAACATATATATCAGAGATATATATATATTTATCTCACTGTTGCATGAGATATAATATAAATATATATGATATATATGATTGTTTTACCTCAAGGGTACTTGAAACTTTTTCTAACATTGTTTATTCCTTCTTTTCCATGCTCCATCCCTACTCCAAATAGAAATGGAATGACTGAGAAGGACTTTTATCTTCAAGGTTCAGTGATTCTCTCAGATGAGCAATTTCTCTGGATTACTAAACAAATGATTGAGCAATTATCATACGATTTCAAAGTAAAAGAATATTCAGAAATACGTTTTATTTTTCTGTCACTTGTCAGCGTTTTTTCTCTTCAGGTGGGCATTGTCCAGTGTGTGCAGTTATAGACTAAGACTGATCCCTTTGCACCTGGCTATAGGGCTGTCCCTTACTTTCACTAATGTTTTCCCACTTGCTGTTAATTTTTTTTTTTCTAAGAAAAGTTTCAATTCCAACTTAGACTTAACCATTAATCGCAAACAGCATTCTTTATCATCATCAAAGACAGTTTATAAAAATGGACATTACAGTGACACAGGCAGGAATGCTAACTCCCCACTCATCCTGTCCTAAGACATTTTTCTGTATTCCTATCAGAAAAAAGCATTTCCCTCCCCAGACCTTTCTGCAGTAGCCAGAAAGGTGTAACTGTTTTTGTTGGTGAGTTTGGAGAAGAACTTAAATGTGCAGGCTCAGCCTTTTGGATTGCCTGTCCACAAAGCCCTCTTGATTTGTCTACTCTGCCATCATGCACTTTGCTTGAGTGGTGTCTGTTGCTCTTGTAAACAATGCATAAAGTTGTTAAGGGATGAAGTTTTAGGGAACTTGATTTAACTGTGGCATCTCAGCCACATTCTCCCATCACATCTATGCTTAGTAAGAACACTTGATCTTAGCCAAAAGGCCGAGAAGCGATGCTTAGTAAGAACACTACTTTGATCTCCATCATTCTATCTCAGGTATCATATTTTCAGTTTGGTTTCACACTTGGGAGGGGAAAAATGAGTATTGGTAATTTTCTTCCCAGTCCCCAGAAACACATACATAAATATTTACTTATCACCTTATACTGTTTTTATACTCGAAAATGTACTGTTAAATATAATTTTCTACAGGAATCTTGAATTTCAAATGAATTTAATACAAACTGTTGAAGATGTAAAAGTTAAGATCTTTAATGCATTGATGGTCCCCTCCTCCAATTTCCTCTGTACTAGAAGAGTATTAAGCATCAAGACAAGTCCATTTTAAAAAAGAACTCCTTGAGAATTCATTAGATGCAAGGCATCATGCTAGGGAATGCAGTAAACTAAAAACAAAATATAAAATGAAACCAAAAACTAAAGCTATGATACGCGACAGTATAATAAGTGTCGCAGGAAAGAATAAGATAGAATGCCATAGCATTTCAAAGGAAAGTGAGGTTAGCCAAATCAGAATAAATTTTATGTGTTGAATACTCAGATATACAGAACTAAAAGATTTCAATGGGAAGAGAATGCAGGGCGGGGAGTTCTGAAAATGAAGAGTTATATTGTAGAAAGAAGAATGCACTTGAAAATATCTTTCTATATCAGTTCTTTTCTTATTGACAATCACAAATAATTAACTATGAAGTCTGGGCTTTTCAGTGGAGTACACTTTGCTTCTTAATTTTCTTTCCCCTACTTTTTAAAAGACAACATCTCACTCTGTTTGCCAGATTGGAATGTAGTGGTGCAGTCACAGCTCACTCACTCAGCCTTAACTTCATAGGCTCAAGTGATTCTCCCACCTCAGCCTCTTAAGTAGCTGGGATCACAGGCACCCTGCACCACACCCACCTTAATAAAAAAAACAGAGAATGGTGTTCTCTGTATTGCCCAGTTACTCTTAAAACTCATGGGCTCAAGTGATCCTCTCACTTGTCTCCCCAAAATGTTGGGAGTATAGGGGTGAGCCACCATGCCCAACTTGCTTTCTTATTCTTTGTTCCTGTTCCCCTGAATAGTTGTCTATACAGTGGGAAGTGATGTAGGATGATTTCCCTATTCCATCTGTCCTTCAGGATTGCCAAATTTGGCATTGATTAATTAAGTGACTGTGACAGTGCCTGTCCCAGTGATAGGACATGATGATGGTCATAAACAAGAGATTTCACTGGGGGTGAAAAATTGAGCTACCAAACTGGATAATTAAGGGAAGCTCCTTACACGTTATCCTATAAAGTTCAGGATATTTTGTGCAATGGGCTTGGCCTTATTACATTGAAAATAGATAGAAATGAATGACTCTTAAAGCCTGCCTACAATCAGTGTGAGAAGCAACAGAAATCCAAGGTTTGCTGCCCTGTGAACTGGGAAAGATGGAATTCCCTGGTTCCTTGTCTTGTGTTTAGTGTTGCTTTTCCACATTGCCAGGAGGGTCACCCTGTTTTCTAAAGTAAGAGGCAGGTCAGTTAATCTTCTTTATGGTACACTGCGGGAGAGGCAAACCACTTTTTTAACATGTGCTTTGATACTACATAACTGACAGTCCCCCAGTATTCCTCTGGGGCTCTGACTGTTCAGAGGAACAGCCCACTAAATGCGAGCAAGTGTCAGATATTAACATTGAATTAAAACTGAAGGTAAAAATGGGGACACTGGCATATTCCTGTCCATGAGCTTGACAGCAAATTTATTTTGCTGTAGCTGAAAAGTAATTAACCTCCACTGTGAGAGAATTCTATTACTAGCGGTATTCTGCCATGCAAAGTGCACTACATGGAAATGTTACAGGCTATCAAGCAGAAACGGCAGATTTCTCTGCATTTTAAACTGAATTTCCATTACCCTATTCTCTTCTCTTCTGTACTGCTCCTTCCACACCACCTTCTCTCTTGTTTTCACTGAAGCTGGAAATTGAGACACATATGAAACTTGAAAAAAGGATTAAATCAAAAGAGTGCTTATAAGGATTTTGTAAGATGTATTTTGGTGTGCTGGAAATAATGCAGCATTGTGCAAAGATACTCAACCATGAATAATTTTATTATGATCACAGTGAAGAAAATCATAATTTATGGAATTCTTTTCATTTTTTCATCTTCAATGTTATATAAGCAGATATGTATATATGCATATATACATAGTCTTTATAAGGAATACATTTGAAGAAATCTACATATTGTCATTTCTGCTGTAATGCTTGTTTTGGAAACACAAATTTTTTCCAATGAAATTGATATATTAACAAGCAATTTGAGCATAATGCCAATTTCATGTGTGATTTTGCCTGATTTTGTCAGCGAGAAACACCAAATGACGGCAGAAAGCTACAAGGCTGGACTGAGCCCAGTAGGAATGTACAAAATGCACACAGACACACAGCCCAACTGTCTCTCAGTTCATCATGCTTGTTATGAGCCACAGACACCCACATCTGGTGTTAGATCAATCCTTCCGCTTTCAGATAACCCCCTTCCATGACTCCACAATAACTTACATACTACAGTCCTTCCAACAGCAGCCCCACCTCATTTTTAGGGTAAAGTTGCATATTTATTGAAGTATTTGTGCATTCCTTAATCGTTCTACTGTGCTACTATCTTCACTATATTACTACCAGTCTTTCAAGTGTCACTAATGAAATTTCTGAGTGTTGTTCTCCTAACATCTTTTCTCCCCTAAGCCTCGTTTTTTTTTTTTTTTTTTTTTCTTTGAGGCGGAGTCTCACTCTGTCTCCAGGCTGGAGAGCAGTGGTGCAATCTCTGCTCGCTGCAACCTCCGCCTCCTGGGTTCGAGCGATTCTCCCGCCTCAGCCTTCCGAGTAGCTGGGACCACAGGCGCGTGCCAAACGCCCGGCTAATTTTTCTGTCTTTTTAGTAGAGACGGGGTTTCACCATGTTGACCAGGATGGTCTCGATCTCTTGACCTCGTGATCCACCCACCTTGACCTTCCAAAGTGCTGGGATTATAGACGTGAGCCACCGCGCCCGGCCAGCCTTGTGTTTTTTATTGCATCATTTTGTAAAGAGACACATATACTGTATTACAGCAGAACTGACTACACTTCTCTTTTCCTTTTATTATTATGATTAATGTATGTTACTCTTGTTCCATCAGTAATGAATGTTTCTGAGTTTGCTATGCATTTGTCAGGTAGGTACAACAATAGAGTAACCAATCACACTTCCAGTTATTACACCAAGAAAAGGGAAGATCTCTTCTCCTAGAGTTGCTAATGAGAGGAAAGTATAATTTTCAGTACTATTACTGATTTCCTAAAATAATAACAGTGGTCACCATTCATAGACAACTTACCTCGACTTGGCACATGGCTGTGTCCTTCTTTGTGGATTTCCATACCAACATGGACGATAGGGTAGGATTATCTTTTATGTCTTACAAATGAGGAAACTAAGGCTAGAGAGCCCAAATAGCTTGCCCAGTATTTCCTGAGGTATTCAGCAAAAAATTTAGAAGAATAATTCCAAAGTGAAAACTCAAGTTCTCTTATCTCTAACATCTTTCTTGTTGACTTCAAATATATCAAAGGCTATTAGAATTTGTACTTTCACATTACTGGTTTTAATCTCCTTATTTCTAAAATCAGAAAATTTAGGCTCAGGGAATCCATGCACCTGATCCTCGCTTTCCTGGTCAGAACTAGAATTCAGAACCCAGATCACCTACTCAAAGTTCATTTCTCCTAGCCTGTTGCAATTGTTTTAAAATGTCAGGGTGAAAAGATAATTAACTCTGAGAGGCTGTTTGGTCTCATACCTACTATATGAGAATTCAGCTAATGAATCCTTTCCTTCTATTCTTAAATAAAATAATCTCCATACATGTGAACTCACTAAAAGAAAGAGTGGAATGAGGAGAGGCTCTCTCACATTTGTGCATTTCCAGGAAAGAAAAAAACAAAAGCCAGCTCTATATTTTTTCTTGGAACAACATGTAGATGTGAGGTATTTTATGGTAATTACTATTTATAACCTAGTATTCTGGGAATTGAACTTTACAAACATGAAAGCCAACTTGTAAATTTTTTCTGACAGAGAATATAACACAGCTCCAGAAAGCAGAAAAGTGTTGCACATTCTCTCTGGGATCTGTCACTGTTCATGATCATTAACGAAGGCAGATGGGATAAACAAATTTCTGTTATTTGACCGTCACAGAGAAGTCGAGATGCAAAACAAAATCACCTCTTTTTTTGATCCTGAAATACCTAACTTGGCTGTCTTCACTATAGTAGAATGCCATGAATTGGTAGTGGTAGTGGTGGCTTAGTCTATGTTAGGTACTTAAAAAGGAAAGCCTTCACTAGAAATTACAGAGGATGTGAATTTTAAGAATTACAGACGAATGGCTTCCTTCTTCTCCCTAGTTGCCCACCAACCATGTGTGTGAGTGACAGCTATGGATTAGCAGCATGCTGACCTCCTTCTCAGGAAAGGATGTCTGATGGCATGTTGCAGGTATGAAATGACTTTGACTTAATGGTGGGCTATGGGGATTGGAATTGCTTCCTTCCTTCCTTCCTTCCTTCCTTCCTTCCTTCCTTCC
>PVKP010018707.1:0-43804 GCA_004027715.1 Plecturocebus donacophilus | reverse complement strand
TTATCAAATTTGCCTGTCTGTGTTTTTGCTTGGGGCATTTAGTCCCTTTAAATTTAGGATTAATATTGATATATGTGAGTTTGATATTGCCAGTTAATGCTAGCTGGCTGTTTTGCCCATTAGTTGATGTAGATTCTTCATTATGGTGATGCTCTTTACCTTTTGGTATGTTTTTGGAATGGCTGATACTGGTTGTTCCCGTCCATGTGTAGTGCTTCTTTCAGAAGCTCTTGTAAAGCAGGCCTGGTGGTGATGAAATCTCTGAGTACTTATTTGTTTGCAAAAAATTTTATTTTTCCTTCACTTATGAAGCTTAGTTTGGCTGGATATGAAATTCTGGGTTGAAAGTTCTTTTCTTTAAGGATGTTGAATGTTGGCCCCCACTCTCTTCTGGCTTGTAGGGTTTCTGCTGAGAGATCTGCTGTGAGTCTGATGGGCTTCCCTTTGTGGGTAACCTGACCTTTCTCTCTGGCTGCCCTTAGCATTTCTCCTTCATTTCAACCCTGGTGAATTTGATGATTATGTGCCTTGGGGTTGCTCTTCTTGAGGAATATCTTTGTGGTGTTCTCTGTGTTTCCTGGACTTGAATATTGGCCTGTCTTGCTAGGTTGGGGAAGTTTTGCTGGATAATATCCTGAAGAGTATTTTCCAGCTTGGATTCATTCTCTTCGTCACATTCAGGTACACCTATCAAACGTAGATTAGGTCTTTTTACATAGTCCCATATTTCTTAGAGACTTTGTTCATTCCTGGAGTGTTCAATTTTATGGTACATAGACACAGAATTTTGTGTTCAACTCTGGGACAATGTTTAATTTGATATATGTCCAGAGAAAAATGACAAAGATTGTAAAGAGACTTGAAACCATGTGATGAACAAACTATACATATCCATAATGAAAACAAGACTAGTTGGGCAAAATACTCTGGTTGCTTTGAAATATTTGAAGTAATCACATGAGAAAGAGAGACTGGAGTTTTTTCCTGGGATGGAGTCATCCCAGGGGATAGAATTAGAACAATAGGGCATTTTCTATTGAATGAATACTTTGCTGCTCAACATAACAGCTTCATAGCAGTTCAAGTTATTCAGTAAAAGAATAGGTTCCCTGGTGTTGACAGTGAAATTTAAATTACTGCAGATGCTCAGGGAAATCTAGTTAGCAATAATGAGGGTTGCCCCTCCAAAGGATTCAAACACTGGATGAGGAAACTTACAAGATGATCGAATTAGTATGGTGATGCTTTATTGCACTAAAATTCCTTACTGCATTAAGACTATTTGATTAAATAGAAGTAGAGTCCATATATAGCTTAGTTTAGCTCAACTTATTCAGAAGAGTAAGCTGTAAGCAGCCTTGACACTATACCTTGTTGACTGGCCTGCAATCGACCCCTCCTAAAGCATGTCTCCTAATGAAGCCTCTTGCAATATGCAGCGCTGCATCTGAGAAACCAGCAGGGCCTGTTAGTTCTTTTCTCTGCATTCCTGTTTAGCTTGTAACTCCACCCATGAAACCATTTTCTGAGCATCCTGCAGAGTCTGTTTAGGTTATTACTAAACAAGAAACAAGGACACCATAATGAAGTAACAAACAGAAGTTTCATGACAGTTTTTCCATACTCAAAAATAGCTTATTATAAGAAACTTCCTTATAAATTCCTCAGAATCATCTTGACAGGTTCCAGAAAAAGGACAGGATGTGATTTTAGATTTGGATCATGACGCTCTGAGGCCATTAGTTTATACAGTCTGCTTGGGGGGTCTCCAGAGGCCACATTTACTGGTATATTGGAAGTTTCTTAGCCATTATATTCATTTCATTCTTCCTCATTATTGAAAGCATGTACTGGTATATGTCTATGCTCGTCTACATGTTTCAGAAGCCATTCCTTTGTGCCTGGTTACCTTGGTCCCAGGGTACAGGAAAGAGGAACTTGAATGATGAAATTAGAATAGTAAGATCAGATCTGCAGTAAACATTGTAGATATAACCTACAATAACAAAAGTTCTTTGAAGTCCTCCATAGTTTTTAAGAGGGTAAAAGAGTTTTGAAACCAGAAATATGAGATTTGCTACTTTTTAATTTGTATTTTATTTTTTTGAGAAGTAGTCTCACTCTGTCACCCAGGCACAGTGTCAAAATCTCAGTTCACTGCGACTTCTGCCTCCTGGGCTCAAGCAATCCTCCCACCTCAGCCTCCTGAGTAGCTGGGACTACAGGCATGCACCACCATGCCTGGCTAATTTTTTGCATTTTTGATAGAGACAAGGTTTCATCAGGTTGGCCAGGCTGGTCTTGAACTCCTGGCCTCAAGTGATCTGCCTGCCTCAGCCTCCCAAAGTGTTGAGAATATAGGCGTGAGCCACCGTGCCCAGCCCAGAAAACATTTCTATACAATCTCTCTCCATAGCAATGGATAGCTGGTTTCTGGTATACATTTTAAATGACTCAAATTATATTCTTTTGTCTACGCCCTGTCCAAGAATGTCTCCTTGTACTAGTCCTAAGAGCCTGTTGGTACTTAGCCAAGGAGGTTATATCTTTTATTAGATCTGCTGTTTCCTTGTCTAATACAAGATCATTAGTAAGAAAGGGCTGTTCATAAAGCACCTCATAGGGGCTGAGTCCTATTTTCTAAGGAGAATTTCGAGCCCCTAAGAGTGCTATTGGTAATAGAGAAGGCCATCGGAGGTGTGTTTCCTGTGCCACTTTCTTTAAGTGTCTCTTAAGAATTTCATTCATCTTTCCCACTTTCCCTGAGGACTGAGGCCTGTAAGCACAGTGGAGTTGATACTGTATTTCTAAGCCCTGGAAATTCCTTGGGTCACTGCAGCATTGAAGGCAGGGCCGTTATCGCTTTGAAGACAGCAAGGGAGTTTGAATCTAGGGATTATTTTATTAATCAGGACTTTTATTACCCCTTGGGCTTTCTCTGTCCTACAGGGGAAAGCCTCAATGCTGTTTGTGTAGATGTCTGCACATACTAACAGGTATTGATTTCCTCCAGATTTAGGCATATGGGTAAAGTCCATTTGCATGTCCTCACCTGGGTAATGACTGGTTCGTTGCTTCCCAGGAGATGCTTTGTGATGTGCCAAAGGATTATTTTTCTGGCATATTTCACATCCTTTGACAGTTGGTTAGACGGCCTTGAAGAGATCATCTTCTGTAAATATAGATTTGGCTGTTGAATGTGTATTATCTATACCCATATGGAAGGTTCAATGTAAGGTTTTAAGTACTTTCCACCAGCTGGCAGCAGGTAGGAGTACTTTTCCCTCCTCAGTAGCTAGCCATTCTGAACAAAGAAGATTATGTCCCTGGGAGATTGCCCACTCTACTTCTTCTGATGAGTATTGAGGTCTAGCTCCCTGGAGAGTTCCCATAGTAAAGATTCTCCTGTAAATTCTTGGTCTAGCTGCCCTTTTTGCCTGTAGATCAGCTCGATGATTGTCCTCCACTTCTTTCTAACCTCCTTTCTGGTAGTGTAAGACTACTACCTCTTTGGACGGCTTGTAATAAGTCTAAAATTTCCTTATCATGTTTAATAGGAGTTCCTGCCAAAGTTAGGAACTCTCTTTCCTTCCGTATGTCAGCATGAGCATGCAGAACCAGATTAGCATGTTTGGAATCTGTGTAAATGTTTATTCTCTTTCCTTTTCCTAATTTTAGAGCTTGAGTGAGGGCTACCAGTTCTGCCAGCTGGGCACTAGTTTCAGGAGGGAGGGAATTACTTTCAAGCACTGTTTCATCACTGACTGCTGCATATCCTGCTTTTCAAACTCCATTTTCCATAAATAAACTTCCATCAGTGTATAGGTTAAGGTCAGGATTGGCTAGAGGAGTTTCCAAGATATCCTCTTGAGCTTCATAGTTCTGAGCTATAACCTGCTGACAGTCCTCTGTTTTCCCCTTACTCAGGAAGATAAGCAGCTAGATTGAAGGCTGCACATGTGCACAGCTGAAGTTCAGGCCCTTCAAGCATTAAGGCCTGATATTTGAGTAAGTAGTTGTCAGACAGCCATAAGCCTCCTTTGGAGACCAGAATTCCAGCTACATCATGTGAAGTCCATTGAGTTAGATCTTTCTCTTGCACTATTTTAACAGCTTCTAAGACCAGTATAGCCACTGTGATTATGACCCGCAAGCAGTGTGGCTGGCCTCTTGCTACTGCATCAATTTCCTTACTTAGCATGGTCCCCTGAGTCTGGGTGAGAACCCCCAGTGCTACTCATGACTTTTCGTAACATACAGGGAGAAGTCATTCCCTGTAGGAAGGCTTGAAGCTGGAGCCTGCAGTAGTGCCTGCTTTAGAATCTGAAAGGCTGCCTCCACTATAGGATCCCATTGTAGTAGATGGGTGTTCGCCTTTTGGGTTTCCTTAATCAGAGCGTATAGGGATTTGGCTATTTCACCATATCTGGGAATCCACAATTGGCAGAATCCAGTTATTCCTAAGAATCCCTGCAACTGTCTTAAGGTTTTTGGACTGGAGAAGGCCAGTATGGGTTGGAGATATTCTCCATCAAAGGCCCAAGTGCCCTTAGACAAGACAAGCCCTAGGCATTTTATCTCTTGCCCACAAGGTTGGGCTTTTGGTTTGGAAACCTTATATCCACAGGTGGCAAGAAAGTTTAGGAGGTCCTGTGTGGCCCACTGACACTGGGTTTCTCAGTTAGCAGTTAAAAATAAGTCATCATTTATTGAAGAACCAGGGTACCTGGATGTGAAAAATGACTAAGGTCCTGAGCTAGAACCTGGCCAAACAGGTGGGGGCTATCTCGAAAGCCCTGGGGTAACACTGTCCAGGTGAGCTGAGAATTCTGGTCTAGAGGGTCTTCAAAAGCAAATAGAAACTGGGAGTCAGGATGTAATGGAACACTGAAAAAGGCACCTTTATGGTCCAGGACTATAAACCATTGTGCCCCTCCTGGTATTTGAGAGAGCAAGGTGTCCGAGTTGAGTACAGCTGGGTATAAAGGGATCACAGCTTCATTGATAAACCTGAGATCTTGCACCAGTCTCTGTTGTCCGTTAGGTTTTTGTACTCCTAAAATTGGAGTATTACTTGGGCTGTTACAGGACTCCACTAGACGTTGAGCTTTTAACTTCTTTACAATATTCTGTAGTCCTGTTTTTGCTTCCTGTCTCAAGGGTTACCATCTTTGGTAAGAAAAAGAGGTGAGATCCTTTAGCCTTATTCAAATTGGGCATGCATTCTTTGCCCATCCAAATTATCTGTCCATTGCCCAAACTTTGGGATTAATCCCTTCTTTAAATAATGAGCAAGAGAGAGAGATTTCCTCCCTGATGATGTTCATATAGACAATGGCTCCTGCACTGGCTAATAGGTCCCACCCTAGTAAGGGATTTGGACTTCCTGACATGATGAAGAAGGCATAGGAGAAGAGTGTACCACCCAGTTACAGCTTAGGGGTTGGGAGAAATATGGGGAGACTGCTTGTCCTAGGACTCCTCCAACAGTTACAGACTTGGAGGACAACCACATAAGACCGGAGAGCAAAACTGAAAAGGCCATGCCAGTGTCTAGGAGGAGATCAATCTCCTTGCCCTCTATGGCCAGCTTTACCCAGGGCTCGGTGTGGATGATGGCTTGTGCTGGCACTTGCCCCAGGTTAGCACATCCACTCTGCTCCTCATGGGCAGTGGGGGCACCTGTACCTTTAAATTCCTGCAGCCATGCTGCTGAAAAGCTGGGCCTCACTAGCAATGCCCCATGGGCTCAGTTCATGCCCAGGATGCACAACCGGCTAGCAAGCAGGCCTGCGTTCCAGGTCACTGGGCCGCCCCGGGAGAGTGTGCTCCTGTGCCGTGGCTGTCACAGCCGACCCTGGAGGAGGCTGGCTGGGGTGTCTTCCTGCACCGCAGCCCCCCACACCTTCACCACCAGTGATTGTGGCTTTTACAGGCTGAGCCCGTGCTGCCCGGTTTCTGCAGGCAGCATCTGCCCAGCGTTTCTCCTTAACAGATTTAAAAGAAGTGAATAGGGCAGATTAGCAAGCCAGAGGGGTCCAATACACTCACCACTCTGAAGTAACACCGTCACCCACGATGTTTCTCCTGGCTGGCTCGCCAAAGATGTCACTGAGGGAGCTCAACTCCCTCCCTGATTGGATGTGCCCAAGGCTCTTGGGCTCCCTTTGCCCCAAGAATGAGAAAGAGGCCCTGGAGGTGCGGTGAGCTTACTGTTCAAGTAAATATTGGACCCAAAGAGTTTAGCAGAGAGCGATTTATTAGGCAGAGAAAGAAAGAGAGAGAAGTAGAGAGAGCTCCCACACAGCCATGGGAGGGGAATCCAGAGGGGTTGTTGGCACAGGTAGAGATAGAGAGGCAGCTCCTATGTTACCACAGGAAGGGAACTGGAGAAGGAGTCTACACAGGTAAGGGGCAGGAGAATTTTAACCTGGGAGCTATTCTCACCCATTCATGTTCTTGTTTAATGAGAGTAGTTCTTTTAAACTTCCTCTGGAGTGACTGGTCTTCAACTTTGATATCGGATTGGCTGTCTGATCTGCAACAGGGCCCCTTCCTCCCAGAGCTTTCTGTGGGCTTTTTAAACAAAGGAGCACACCTGGAATTTTACCTAGCTGGGATGTGGGAAAGTCAAAGAACTCTAGGTTCTTGGATGAGGAGGTAGATGGAGGCATGGCGCTGGGAAGCTCTTGCCTTTGAAACCACGCCCCTTGTAGACTCAGTTTTCCTTCACACAGTTCCTCATAACCATCAGAACTGTGAGACAATAAGATTCAGTTGTTTCAAGCTGCCCAATTTATGGTGCTTTATTAGTGTGGCTTTAGCAAACTAACACAATAGGCTAATATTATTAATCTCTCTTACAGCTTAAGGCCAATATCAGGATTTCCCTCATTTTATCAGTTTACCAGCATCAGAATAAGGGAAGAAATTCATTCCATTTTTTTTTTCTTTTCTTGTCTCTATCTTTCTGTGGTTGATTGAGCTCTAGAAACGTGTTATTAATGGGAGGTGCACAGAGTTAGGAACTCCCATGTCTGAGTTAGACAAAGGGAAATTTTTGCTGTTACCTTGGGTATCTTTGTACCTTTAAAAGATATCATGTACTCCAAGGTGAATTAATTACAGTATCTTGGAGTAAATGATATCTTTTAAAGTTTCAAAGATACCCAAGGTAACAGCAAAATTTTCCCTTTGCTTTCCATGCACTCAAGACACAAGATATTTTGTACTTTTTCTAATGAGAGACTGAAACAAGTGATTTTTATGTCCACCAAAAGGCATGATATAAAAAGTATATAAATTAATTCTTGGAATTTACAAAATAAAACTAAATGGCATAACAAGAATAAATTTTTTAAAAATTTGTATACAGAACCCTTCAATTTTTTTTTCTTTTCATTTGTGGACAGTTTTTACTGATTGCATAAGACATCAGTTTTGGTGCAATCTACCTGACAAAACTATGGAACTAAAAATATTAGCTGACTTACAAAACAGTGAAATCTTTATTTGCAAAACATCTGAAAAGCAAATGACTTGAAGGTGGGAGAAAAAAACAAGTAATGCCACCTAATGTGTAACCTTTGCTCTCAATTTAATGATTTACATTTGTAATCACAAGTTACCACATCATACATTACACTGTAAGGCATAATCCAGCTACAAAGTTAGCTTTGTATAGTTATTAACTTCCTTTATCTACAGTTTAAAAATATTTACTTCTGATTTAACTTGTTTATAATTAAAGGTCAACTGAATTTTATTTGTTTAAGAAGTCTTCTTCAATGGTTTACTGGGAAACTCAGAAAATAGGGACCAGGGAAGCTGGGGACTCACAGAACAGAGATATGAAAATGGCACAGAAACTAAGTTTTCAGTGCATCCAGACAAGTAGCTGACACAGAATGGAGGCTCAATGAATATTTGTCAAATAAATAAAATTAGTCTACTGGAAAAAAAACAAACATGCACACACACACACTACATTTCCTACCACTGGTTATAACTCAGTGTTTCCCTCAAATGAGAGAACCCCATAACAGCTATGCTTTTGATTCAGAATAGCACCTAATTACACCTGAATGTTACCAACTGAAAGCCCCAAACTGTCTCTGCAGTTGCTTAGATCATCCCAAGATCTTTGCAGTTCACAAGGTCATCTGCATAAAAATGTATTTTTTAAAAAGCGTTCATAACAACTGCCAGAATATGGTTTCTTATAGCAGCAATCATGGAAAAATATCCAGTCTTCTATATCTAGGAAATTTCTTGCTGATGAGATTTAGCAATGTGTACATTGATTTCATCTCAAGGTAATTAGTATCACTTTTTCTATTCCTAAATCTTAGACAAAAAGAAATTTATCCACTGGCTAAATAGTTTTTCAAGAGAGTGATTAATGAAGAAATTTGCAAAACACCTGACCAGTATTCCTCAAAACTGTCAAAAACATAAAAATCAAGGGAAGTCTTACCTGTTGTCATAGCTAAGGGGAGTCTAAATGTGACAACTAAATGTGTTACCTTAGATGGGATCTTAGAATAAAAAAAGGATATTAAGTAAAAACTAAGGAAATCTGAATAACATATGAACTTCATTAATAACCACTGGATGAATACTGGTCCTTTAATTATAATAAATATGTCATACTAATTATAACAACTGAGATGTTAATAACAGTGGAACTGGGTACCAGGTATGTGGAAACTCTGCTATCACAACCTTTCTGTAAATCTAACACTATTCTTAGAAATAAAAGCTACTTTTAAAATTGTTCAACTATTTACATACATATAAAACACTTAGCAAATTATGCATCTGAAACCTTAGTTATATGAAGTTTCATGAATACCACATACATGGGCACACACGCAGACGCACACCACACATATACACACAAACAAAAGCACACTCACCCCCATACACACAGGGCTGCTGAGACACTTTGGTTAAAGCACGTGTACTTGTTTCCTGGTAGATGAGACAGGTTACTTTTAAACCAAGACTTTTTAATCAGCAAATGAGTGGCTTGTCATTTCTCTTACACATACAGTTCATTGAGACTAGAATCACTGTTTGTTCTGTTTGTTTTGTAATCACAAAAATAGGTGCTACAAGGGATCATTCTGTCTATCTGTGCTTTATGAAGCTAATATTTCCCATCTAAGAGATAGCAGAAAATGCCCCCAGGTCTGGGATGAAATATAATAAGACTCTTGTATAGGCATATCAATGAGAATTAAGGTCATCACAAGTCTTCCTCAATGGTGCAGTTTAGAAAATTTATTTATTTCATGCTCTTTGCACGAAATTGTTTTACAGGTGTTCAATTCATATGTTTTAGACATAATTCAAGAGAAAAACATGTGTTTTTCCCAAAGTAGGCCAATATGATTTTATAGTATCATTCATCCTAAAACGTTGTTGTAAAATTTTTTTCATATATATTTAAGGTTTAAAAAAAACAATATTAAAGCAAGGCTTCTCATGATTGGTGTATACACTGTGGAATAGCAGATGTTACAGTGTACCCTGAGGACAAAAGAGGCTGCCAAATTTGAACACATCAGTTTTAACAACTCTGTAACTCATTTTTGCCAAATGTTTTAAGTACAGGAAATAACTTGAGCCACGCTGTATTTTCTTTTTTATTTAAAACATGACTAAAGGTTGAGTCTTTCAGAATATCTGAGGCAAATAGCCAATTAAAGCTATGTTCATGATTTGCAAACTACTTGGTGAGATGATTATACACAATAACCCAACTTGAGTTACCTAAAGTAACGGGTTGATGATAAGACCCCTCACATTTTCAAAATTATTTGCAATGATCCATACTATTGGTCTAAATTAAAAGGCAGAAATAAGGAATCACAAACATAAATGTTTGGCAACAATCTGAATATTTTTTTAAAAAGAAATAAATGTGTTCTAAAAATATCTCAATGTGATGTTGAGTTCTACATCTTTTATTTCTGCATTATGTACTTACGCCTTTATCCAACAAATAGTGAGTGTTTTCATCCAATTCACATTCATAATTACAGATGATACCCAAAATATGCTTGGAAGGACAGAAATGTAAAAAACAAAACTTCCAATTACCTATGATCATTTTAATGTACAAATTGTGTCAGAATAAAAATTTACTTAAAGGAAAAATCCAGCAATATTTGTGGAGAAGTATTGTGTATATATGTATATATTTATGTTTTAATAACAATTTTTAAACCATTTGGCAGCTTATTCTGACATAGAACTTAAAGTCATAGGGTTAGGTTCAGTGTGTAACAACAGATGACTTTCTTTTATAGGCTCTAACAACACCCTTAATTCCACCCATATTGGTCACAAACTAGTCATCACCAACAGAAAAACAAGTCAAAGTACAAGCATATTGGGTCAATAACATTACTATTTGCATACACAGTGCAAGATTTTTACATTGTGTTCACTTAATTGTATTTGTCATGTGCCCACAATGTATAGTCAATATCTTAGCTAAAAACTGCAATTACTTTTGCACCAACCTAATAATACTAGAACATCAAGAAATACTAAAAGAGCTATATTTATGAAATACATTTAGTGTAAATGGATCCTGGAAATGCCAAAATATAGAAACTAGAGATGGATTACTCCTCTGTTCTGGCAAAACCATATCTATCTCTCAGAATCCAGCTTAGAAATCATTTCCTCTGGAAAGGTTAACCAGAACACTGTCCATTTGCCCCCATCTATAGATAGTTTTCTACTATCTCTCTATTTTTTTATTAAGACTCCTAGACTTACTTTACTGTATTGTAATTAGTTAATTTATTTATGTATCTATTTATTTACATATCTACATATTATAATTTATTTATTTACATATCTGCCAGCCCTATTAGGTCACAGACTCATTAAAGGGGTGAATTCTTATTTATCCAGCTTCTAGCTCACAGCTCTGTACATTTTAAGCATTCATTAAGTGTTAATGTATATGGTTAAGTGAAAGAAACCAGTCAAAAAGCTATATAATAGTATATAACTGTTCTGCAGTAAACAAGTCTATGCAGACCTACATCCAAGGGCCAAGGAAGCTGAGAGGCCGAAGAACCAGGCTGATAAATACAGTTTCTCAGAAAGAAAAATTTAATCGGCAGTTAAGAACCGAAGCCATGTCTCAAGCAGCCACAAGATGAAATGGTGGATCACCACATTTCTCAGGGCTTAATAATATGCCACAGGGAAAGGGTATGTGTGTTACCAAAGGGATGAGCCTGACAATTGCTTAAGGGCAGGATTTATCATACATATGATAACATCAAGCTTGTTTTGACCTAATAGAGGATTTACAGTAAGTGCATATTCTTACAAAAGGAACAGTAGGTAAAATATAAATCTTAGAGGCATTCCAGAACTGGAGTTATTCAGAAGTCAACATGGTGGATTAGCATCCAAGATGGAGTAGCTTTAGTCTCCACAATGACAGTCTGGAAAAGGCAAAAGTATAGGTAAAAAAAAAAATCTGTGATTGCTAGGGTTTGGGCAAAGGGAGGTCCCTTTTACCCTCCTACAACACTTGGAAATTATGGGAGCTACAATTCAAGATGAGATTTGGGTGGAGACACAGCCAAACCATATCAAGCAGTGAGACTATTTTGTATGATACTATAATGGTAGATATATGACATTATACATTTATCAAAACTCATAGAATGTGCAACACAATGAATGGGTTCTAGTGTAAGCTATAACCTTGAATTAATAATAATGGACCAATATTGGATCATCAACTGTAAAGAATGTGACATACTGGTGAAAGATATTAATAAGAACAGAGACAGAGAGAATAGAAGAGGGGGAGGACCATAAGAATTATTTGTACTGTCTTCTCAATTTTTCCATAAAACTAAAACTACTCTAAAAACCTACTAATTTCAAAAATATGTTGAAAAATAAATTATGTTTAAGGACTGTGATTCTGTCTTGAGTTACTGAGGAATGCTAAATTCTTTCACAAACTTTACATCTGCCATTAGTGTACTAAAAATAATTCTGAACATCAACATGTTAAGGTTAATTTGGTAAAGCTGTAGTTGGAATTCTTAGATTCTTTACATTTCTGATACACTGCCAATCTCATTACTTGGCAAAACAAGTATCTCCCTAGGGTATCTTCCCTACTTTCAAACATCATTTTCTGGTCATCTGCATCCATACCCCTTCTCTGCTAATGTTTAAAGTGTATGCACACAAAGGAAGGGTTTCCTATTTATTCATACTACTAGGATTCATTTGAGGATTGTATGTAATCTTTACCACATGCATTTATTATATTAATAGATTGTACTCAAGTCATATATTTTTTGACTCATGTATACCATCTAGTCTATGTCCTTAATCAAGGTAAAACTTTAAAATATTGCCCCAATATATAATTTCAGCCACTGCATACTCAACACTATTAAACTCAAAAATTTTGAAATTACATTAGTCAAAACTAAAATTTATCTTGAATATCTCACTCAAGAAATTTTTTTTATTTTACACTAACTTCCAAGAAATAGGAGCTTGGAATATAACAAAAACTATCACATACTTTCTATCATTAAGGGGTTTACACTTTTTTTAGGTGAAAGGGACAAATGAACAGACAATTACCATACAGCACTATTATTTCTACAGTAATGGGTAAGTTTTAGGCTATTTTTAGTAGATACTGCCCATAAAACTATTGTTTTTATTGTCAGTCTAAAGATGCTGCAGAGTCAGAACAGACTCAATAAGAAGAATCATTAGGAAGAAAAGGAAAAGATGAAGGAAGAGTGAGACTATTACCATGGTCTCTGACTTGAGAAAGTGGGAAGATAGTGCCACAATTCACAGATATGGAACACAGAAGCAAGACCTGATTCCATGCTCAGTTAGTGATGAGTAGTCAGGGGCAAAAAGGGCAAAGTGATAACTATATATGAAATTTCAAGTATAAGAACAGATAAAATGGAGAATAAATATACTTATTGAGAGAGTCTACATGATGTAGACTGTGAACATAAGAGAGTCTGTGTCAAAGCCCTAAAAGGAATTAACAGAAGTCAACACCGATAGTTTAACAGAAGAGGACCTTGCAAAGAACCCTAAAAAGACTGAAAATTGGAGGGCAAGAAACAGAGTGCAGAGACATGAAATTTAAGGCAGGAAAATGGTTCAATAAGTAGGAGATAAAGAGAATCAAATGTTAAAGAGTAGAAATTGCAAAGATCACAATATGTATGTGTATGCTTGGACACTGCATGATGAATATTGCTATTTTCTTAAGAGAAAAGCTAAGGTGGTACCGTTTCCTACCCCTCCCTTCAGTGCCTATCATCCATCATCCATTGATATTCATCATCCATTTATATATTCAAAAAAACGTAAAGGGCCCATAACGTCTTAAGAAATGAAATACTTTAGAAATAGAAAGCAAATTCTTTTGAGTGGTTGGGATATATCAAAGACAAAACAGACCAAAAACTCTGCCTTTGTGGAGCATTCACTCTGGAAGTGAGGAAAGCAGAGAATAAAATACAAGTGAAGGGAAAAGAAATTTTAATATATTGAATAATAGTGTGTGCATTAGTTCTTATTCTGCTAATAAAGACATAGCCAAGACTTGGTAATTGATAAAGAAAAAGAGATTTAATGGACTTAGTTCCACATGGCTGGGGAGGTCTCACAATCATGGCAAAAAGCAGAGGGGGAGCAAAGGCATGTTTTACATGGCAACAGGCAAGAGAAATGAGAGCCAAGTGTAGAAAAAAGCTCCTTGTAAAATCATCAGATCTCATACAAAGTAATTCTCTATCATGAGAACCGTATGAGGGAAACTGCCCCCATGATTTAATTATCTCCACCTGGTCCTGCTCTTGACACATGGTGATTATCACAATTGAAGGTGAGATTTGGATGAGCCCATAGAACCAAACCAGATCATTCTGCCTCTAGCCCCTTCTAAATCTCACATCCTCACATTTCAAAACCAATCATGCCTTCCCAACAGTTCCCTAAAGTCTTAACTCATTTCAGCATTAACACAAAAGTCCACAACTCAAAGTCACATCTGAGATAAGGCAATTCCTTTCCACCTACGGGCCTGTAAAATCAAAGTCAAGTTAATTACTTCCTAGATATAATGCGGGTACAGGGATTTGGTAAATAAAGCCATTCCAAATGGGAGAAATTGGCCAAAACAAATGAGATGCTGGCCTCATGGAAGTCCAAAATCCAGCAAGGCAGTCAAATCTTAGAGCTCTTAAATGATCTTTGACACCACGTCTCAGATCCAGGTTATACAGATACAAAAGGTAGGCTCCCATGGCTTTGGACATCTCCACACCTGCAGCTTTGCAAGGTACATTATGCCCTCCCCCAGCTATTTCATGGGCTGGCATTGAGTGTCTGTGGCTTTTCTAGGCACATGGTGCAAGCTGTTGGTGGATCTAACATTCTGGGGTCTGGGGGATGGTGGTCCTCTTCTCACAACTCCACTAGGCAGTGCCCTAGTGGGGACACTGTGTGAGGGCTCCAACCTCATATTTCCCTTTCACATTCTCCTAGCAGAGGTTCTCTATGAGGGCTTCACCCCTGCAGCAGACTCCTGACTGGACAACCAGGTCTTTTCATAAATCCTCTGAAATCTAGGCAGAGATTCCCAAACCTCAATTCTTGATTTCTGCACAACAGCACACCCAACACCACTTGTTAGTTACCAAGGATTGGGGCTTACACTGTCTGAAGCAATGGCCTGAGCTGTACCTTCTACCCTTATAGTCACAGTTGGAGAGGTTGGGATATAGGACACCAAGTCCCAGGACAGCAAACAGCAGGGGGACCCTGAACAGCAAGGCCCAGGAAACAACTTTTCCCTCCTAGGCCTCCAGGCCTGTGATGGGATGGCCTACTGTGAAGGTCTATGACATGTCCTAGAGATATTTCCCCAATTATCTGGGTGATTAACATTTGGCTCCTTATTACCTATACACATTTCTACTGCCAGCGTGAATTTCTCTCCAGACAATTGGTTTTTCTTTTCTACTGCATCATCAGTCTGCAAATTTTTCAATTTTCTTGTTCTGCTTCATCTTGAATACTTTGCCACTTAGAAATTTTGTCTGCCAGATACCCGAAATTATCTCTCTCAAGTTTCATAGATCTTTAGGGCAGGGGAAAAATGTCGCCAATCTCTGCAAAGAGTGACCTTTGCTCCAGTCCACAACAATTTCTCATCTCCATCTGAGACCACCTCAGCCTGGACTTTATTGTCCAAATCACTGTCACCATTTTGGTCACAGCCATTCAACAAATCTCTAGGAATCCAAAATTTCCACATCTTCCTTTCTTCTTACCCTTGCAAACTGTTACAACCTCTGCCTGTTACCCAGTTTCAAAGTCACTTTCACAGTTTTGGGTTTCTTTACAGGAGCACCCCACTACTCAGTACCAATTTACTGTATTAGTCTATTCTTATGCTGCTAATAAAGACATATTCAATACTGGGTAATTAATAAAGAAAAAGAGGTTTAATAGACTCATCATTTCACATGGCTGAAGAGGCCTCACACTCATGGTGGAAAGCAAAGGAGGAAGTAAGGCGCATCTTACATGGTGGCGGGCAAGAGAAGTGAGAGCCAGGTGAAGAGGAAGCCCCTTATAAAACCATTGAATCTCATGAGAACTCACTCACTATCACAAGAATAGTATGGGGGAAACTGCCCCCATGATTCAATGAACTCTACCTGGTCCCACCCTTGACACGTGGGGATTATCAAAATTCAAATGAGATTTGGGTGAGCACGCAGAGCCAACCCATGTGATTAATTTGAGACAATAAATATACACCAATGTCAAAATGCAATGCCTAATATAAACACAAGGGATTTCCTTCTTTTTCTTTTTTTTAATTCAAGAGAAAAGAAAATTGAAATGTTTACATACCTCATATGGTTTGGCTCTGTGTCCCCACACAAATCTCAAATTGCAACTCCCCATGTGTCAAGGGACAGACCTGGTGAAAAGTGATTGGATCATGGTGGAGGTTTCCCCCATTTCCCCCATGCTGTTCTCCTGATAGTGAGTGAGTTCTCATAAGATCTGATGAATTTATAAGGGGTCTTCTCCCTTCACTTGGCCCTCTCTCTCACCTGCTGCCACGTAAGATGTGCCTCTCTGTCTTCTTCCATGATTGTACATTTCCTGAGCCCTCCCTAGCCAGGTGGAACTGTGGGTCAATTAAACTTCTTTGCTTTATAAATTACCCAGTCACAAGTATTTATAGCAGTGTGAGAACAAACTAATAAAATGCTATTAGATTGATGCTATTATAGAAAAGGAAAAGAAACTGAAAATAAAGTAAAAATCAAGCAGATAAATGGTGAAGTAGTATTTTAATGAAGAGGAAAAGAACTAGATTTTGAAGTAAATATAGAAAGATTTATAGTTACAGCAAAGAAGTGACACTGTTAGCATGATCTGGAACCAAGGAAAAGGAGATAGCCACAGATGTGTTAACAGTAAGTAAAGGAAGTTACACTTTATACTTTCAGGTAAAGTAAAAGTTCTACTCACAGTGAAGAAAATAGTTTAGTAATGAGGAGGTTAGAAAAGAGTGGAAATGTTTGAATTTGCTACAGTAGAGCATAAGAGACAGAACCAACTAGATGAAGATGAGAAGGTTGCATGCTATGTTGAAGACCGATGAGATTGGAGCCTGTGAATAGAGGGCCACATTTACTTTTGTAGTTTATTATTTGCTCTCACAATACCCTAATAGCATGAATTTGAAAATACAGAAGTGGAATAGATTCATCCATGTAGATACAACAGTAGCATAATGACACTGACATTATTGACAAGAAAGTGATGCCAATAAACGGTTGTGAAATCTGGAAAAGAAAGAAGAGAGAAAAGTCAAGAGAGGGCTGACAGGGAAGAAGTAGAACAGTCAAAGGTCTAGCAATCTAAAGTTTCGGAGCCTCAAAAAGATTACAATAATATATTTTGAATGATGAATGCCTAACAAAGGGTAAAAAGTAAAAAGTACTAATATCTGAAAATTTTTTGAAAAAAAGAGTTCTATGCTTTGGACAAATATTGATTTACCTATTTACCATCGTATCTTAAATAATTACCAACTGTTTTATTAGGTATTCTTAATTACCCAAGAAATTCAATTATGCATAAAGAAAACAGTGGACTTATTCAAACTTAATAAAACATGAAAATGATTTGGAAGTAGGATTTAGATTCATTGCTTAGGGTGAAATCTTACCAAAAAAGCTAGAAGATGACTGGAGGTAGAAGTGGTGCAGCTTCTCTGTTGTTTATCTGTTAGGGAAAAGAACAAAACTTTGGGAGCAAAATCAATAAACCTACAGATACATTCTAGGGTACTAGGGAGGTATTCACCAGTAATACCCAAAGAGATAAAGCGAAGTGAAGAAAGGAGCCTATTTTAGTTGCTTTGTTTTAAAACAGACTATTTTTTGAAGCAAATTTAGTTTCACAGAAAAAGAAAAGAGAGCAGAAGGAACAGATATTTCCTATATACTCACTAAAGCACGCAAGCACAACCTCCCTGACTATCAACATCCCTCACCAGAGAGGTACATTTGTTAAAACTGATTAATCTACATTGCTATGTCATTATTAACCAAAGTCCATAGTTTACATTAGGGTTCATAGCAAAGCCAATATTTATGCTTTGAACAAATGTATAATGACAGGTATTCACTGTTACAGTTTTATGCAGAATAGTTTCACTGCCCTAAACAACTTGTGTGCAATTACAGACCTCTGTCCTGTCTCCATAGTTTTACTTTTTCCAGACTGCCATACAGTTGTAACCAAGGTATCCCTTTAGAATTGGCTCATTTCACTTAGAAATGTACATTTAAGGTTCCCCTCGTCTTTTAATGGCTTCACAGCTCATTTCTTTTTAGCACTGATTAATATTGCATTGTCTTTTGTATTACAGTTTATCCATTCATTGACCTACTGAAAGACATCTTGGTTGTTTTCAGGTTTCAGCATTTACATAAAGCTACTATAAATATCTATAAACAGGCTTTTGTGTGGGTGTAAAATTTCAGATTCTTTGGATAAATACCAAAGAGCAAGATTGCTAGACCAAATTTACAATAGAGATTTAGAAGTTATTCAAGTCCACTTTCAAATAACACTGTGCCATTTCATGGGTAGTGTGAGTACCTTATCATAATAATAAAAATATCCTAATTCCTCTCTCTTATTCATATTGCTGGCATTCATTACACTTATACACAAGCATATATAAACATATACATATATGTTTTTGAAATATATTCAAATACATTTTTACTTTTATTTTGAACAAATTATCTGTTAGATCAATTAAGAATTAAAAATGGAAGTTTTTATTCTAACTTCATTTATTTCTTCTTTCATTCTCTTCCTAACTTCATGTAGATTCAAGTTTCTGACCTATATAATTTTACTTTTCTCCATAGAATTTCTTTAATACATCTTGCAAAGCAGGTCTACTGGCAACAAATTTCATTAATTTTTTTATTGTGTGAGAAAATATTTCTGCTTGATTCTTTTTTTTTTATTGCATTTTAGGTTTTGGGGTACATGTGAAAAACATGCAATATTGTTACATAGGTACACACGTGGCAGTGTGATTTGTTGCCTTCCTCCCCTTCACCTATATCTGGCATTTCTCCCCATGTTATCTCTCCCCAACTCCCCACCCCCCACTGTCCCTCCACTATTTTCCCCCAACATACCCCAGCGTATAGTGCTCCCCTCCCTGTGTCCATGTGTTCTCATTGTTCAACACCCGCCTATGAGTGAGAACATGCGGTGTTTGATTTTGTGTTCTTGTGTCAGTTTGCTGAGAATGATGGTTTCCAGGTTCATCCATGTCCCTACAAAGGACACGAACTCATCCTTTTTGATGGCTGCATAATATTCCATGGTGTATATGTGCCACATTTTCCCTGTCCAGTCTGTCATCGATGGGCATTTGGGTTGGTTCCAGGTCTTTGCTATTGTAAACAGTGCTGCAATGAACATTCGTGTGCATGTGTCCTTACAGTAGAACGATTTATAATCCTTTGGATATATTGACCACATAATTGGAAGTAAATCACTCCTCAGCAAATGCAAAGGAAAGGAAATCATAACAAACAGTCTCTCAGACCACAGTGCAATCAAGTTAGAACTCAGAATTCAGAAACTAACTCAGAACCGCACAGCTTCATGGAAACTGAACAACTGGCTCTTGAATGTTGACTGGATAAATGATGAAATGAAGGCAGAAATAAAGATGTTCTTCGAAACCAATAAGAACGAAGACACAACATACCAGAATCTCTGGGACACATTTAAAGCAGTCTCTAGAGGAAAATATATAGCAATAAGTGCCCACATGAGAAGCAAGGAGAGATCTAAAATTGACACCCTATCGTCAAAATTGAAAGAGCTAGAGGAGCAAGATCAAAAAAAACTCAAAACCTAGCAGAAGACAAGAAATAACTAAGATCAGAGCAGAACTGAAGGAAATAGAGACACAAAAAACCCTTCAAAAAATCAATAAATCCAAGAGCTGGTTTTTCGAAAAGATTAACAAAATAGACAGACCACTAGCCAGATTAATAAAAAAGAAAAGAGAGAATAACCAAATAGATGCAATAAAAAATGATAAAGGGGATATCACCACAGAGTCCACAGTAGTTCAAACCATCATCAGAGATTATTACAAACAACTCTATGCACATAAACCAGTAAACCTGGAAGAAATGGATAAATTCCTGGACACTTGCCTCCTCCCAAGTCTAAACCAGGAAGAAGTCGAAACCCTGAATAGACCAATAACAAGGTCGAAAGTTGAGGCAGCAATTAAGAGCCTACCACCCCAAAAAAGCCCAGGTCCAGATGGGTTCACAGCCGAATTCTACCAGACATACAAAGAGGAGCTGGTACCATTCCTTCTGAAACTATTCCAAATAATCTGCTTGATTCTTAAAGGATAATTTTGTAGGGTACAGCATTCTGGTTTGGTGGGCTTTTTTCCTCAATATTTTAAATGCTTCACTCCACTCTCTTCTCACTTTCCTGGTTTCTGAGAGAAAGTAGTATGTAATTCTTTGCTCTTCTATAGGCAAGATATCTTTTTCCTCTGGCTTCTTTCCAAATTTTTTCTTTATTTTTGATATTCTGCAATTTGAATACAATATACCCAGTGTAGTTTTTGTTGTGTTTTGAATTTTTTTCTCTCTCTCTTTACCTATTTTTGGTTTTGTTTTGTTTACAACTATCTGAATCCTGGATTTATAGTTTGGTATCTATGGAAAACATTCTCAGTCATTTTTGTTATTGTTTCAAATATTTCTTCTCTTCCTATCTCTCTTCTCCTTCTGGTACTCTCATTACGTGAAGTTTAACCTTTTGTTGTTATCTCACAGTCCTTGAATACTCTGTTTTAGTTGTTTACTCTTTTTTCTCTCCGCCTTTCAGTTTTAGAAGTGTTTTATTGAAATATCTCTAAGCTCAGAGATTCTTTCCTCAGCAACGTCTGAGGAAACATTTGCAGAGGGCTAGGCACCGAGCAACATGTGTCATGCTAGGCCGTGGACCAATGCTTTCCAGTCTGTTTTATTAACTGATTCAGAAATACATGTACATGTTTTATACACATACTTCAGGTGACCTCAAATGGGGTATTATAACATTTAAGAATTGAAATGGCTTTCAGAAGCAATCTCTTTCACTAATAATTCTGCAAGCAGCTAATATTTATTGGATGATTAATATGTCAGACATCATGCTAAAGGCTTTACATGTAGTCCTTTGTTTATTAATTACTCCAGTATTTTTATATGCATTATTTTTTATCTTCCTTGTATACGTGAGGGAACTCACGTACACAAGGAAGAACTTTCACTTCTGAAAGGTGAAATAACTTGCTCAAATTCACACAGTTAGAAGCAGTGATTCAGCAGCTTCAAAGCCCATAGATTTTCCTATCTCATTCTGATAAATCATTAACGAAAACACTCATTAGAGGCTGGGTACACTGGCTCACACCTATAATCCCAGGACTTTGGGAGGCCGAGGTGGGTGGATAACCTGAGGTCAAGAGTTCAAGACAAGCCTGGCCAACATGGTGAAACACTGTGTCTACTAAAGATACAAAAATTATCTGGCTGTGGTGACGTGCACCTGTAATCCCAGCTACCCAGGAGGCAGGAAAGTCTCTGGAACCCTGGACAAACAGGCTGCAGTGAGCCGAGATCACGCCACTGCACTCCAGCTTGGGCGACAGAGCAAGACTCTGTCAAAAGAAAGAAAGAAGGAAAGAAGGAAAGAAGAAAAGAAGAAAGGAAGAAAAGGAGGAAGCAAGGAAGGAAGGAGGGAGGGAAGGAAGGAAGGAAAGGAAAAAAGAAAAGAAAAGAAAAAGAAAGTGGGAGGGAGGGAGAGAGGGAGGGAAGGAAGGAAAGAAAGCTGGGGGAGGGAGGAAGGGGGGAGGGAGGAAGAAGGAAGGATGGAAGGAAGGAAGGAAAACATTCACTAGAAAATGGGTAAGAGATGGTCATATTCACTGGACACCTAGTCTGGCTCAAGGTGACAAGTGTGGAAAGGTGCATGGGGAGGCTTTCTTCCTACTGCAAAGAGGCAAGCCTGAGAGCTGGCACCACCCAGCAATGACTCTGCTTTCACTTTTGGGGTGCCAGGGGAGATGATTCCGGTTCTGGGATCCCCCTTCCTGGTCACCTGCAATTCCCGGCTCATTCCACCTACAGAAAGAGAAGCCATCTCAGTATGATTTTTATGGACACAGCTGACCTTTGATGACTTCCGTGAGGAATAGAGTTTCTTTGATGAGCCTCAGAGAGAGCTGTGCCACGTGATGCGGGAGAACTTTGCATGTATAACCTTGCTAGGTTGTTGGTGGGAAGCAGGGAGAGCAGGCATCCTCTGTGGAGTGTGTCAGTAGAAAGTGTCACAGCTAGGTCCATGCATCCAGAAGGCTCATCCCTGTGAGATGTGTGTTGTGGTCATGAGGGACATTTTGCACCTGGCTGAGCACCAAAAAGTGCTATCTGGGTAGAGATGGTACCCTTGTGAGGCATGTGGGAAACAATTCTGGTTTAGTGCAAACCTGCACCAGTACCAGAAGGAACACAGTGGAACAGAGATGTGGACAATGCTTCCTCTGTGAAAGGCTGCAGATTGTGTCAGGAAGGTCCTTCACCTGTGGGAAAGTTGGGAAGGATTTTCCCGGCAGCTGTGCCTTCTCCAGCACAGGCCACTCACAACTGGATGGAAACCACACAGCAGCACCACATGTGGGGAGGCCTTTCACAGCAGAAAAAGTCATTACGAGTGCAGTGAGCCAGGAAACCTTTCAGATACAAATCCAAGCTTGTTCGGCACCAGGGATTTCACAAATGCAGAAAAGGCCTTAGTGTGGCAACTATGGGAAATTCTTTAGCCAAAACTCCAGTCCCATTTGTCACTGGAGAATTCCACCGGAGACTTATGAGTGTGGCGAATGTGGAGAATTTCTTCAGGCAAAGCTCTGGCGTCACTGAACACTCGAGAATTCACACTAGAGCTAGGCCTCACGTGTATGGTGAATGTAGGATGTCCTTTAGCCAGAGCTCCATCCTTAGTAATCACAGAGAGTTCACCCTGCAGCAAAGCCCTGTGAATGTGGTACATATGGGAAATCCTTTCAACAAAGACCTGGCCTCATTCAGCACTGTAGAGTTCGTGCTGGAGAAAGGCTTCTATATTCAGTACAACAACTCACGAGGGAGGCATCTACCTGATCAAACCCCATGCATCTGAACATCCACAGTGGAGAGGTTCCCCACAAATGCCAGGTAAGTGGGAAGATTTAGAGCTGCATTGTACTTTCTAACCTGTGTAGGCCATGACCCTTGCCAAGTTCACTACCAGTTTCTATGGCATAAGTCATTTCACCTCTACCACCGGACAGGTTCCCCATAGTGTATATTAGTCATCCTAGTGTAATAAAGGAAAGCAGATGTTTCTGTTCTCTCCCTCTCATTCCCTGGAGAAAACCACGAATAGTCTGTGCCCTTAGGGGAGTGTGATTCCTTCCTCTCTGACCAGTTAAGGCACGATCCTGACCCAGTCTTGTCTAAGAAGATTGATCCAATCTGGGTATTACTGGCAATTTGCAAATAATTTTTCCTTCTTCCAATTTTGGTCTAATTCGTGTTGCTTGCAAAGACCACCTGGGAAAGAGTATTCCACTTGGTGATCCTAGTTTGTGATCTAGATGCCAGTATTTCTTTGTAGGCTCTGAGGAGGGGGATGTTGTGCAGCTTGTAGGACTTTGGGGAGAAGGATGAATCCCCTTTTCTCAGGGGTGTCACATAACTCCCAGCACCATTGAGGAGACTCCAGGCACTGCACAGGAACCATGTGCCCAGAGGTCCAAAACTCAAGTTTCTGGTGTCAATTGTAAGAATATAGAGGCCAGGCTGAAACCATAATTGGTGCAGAGACACTGGGTGTGATTAGTGAGGTCTGGAGGAGACTGCGCCAACATCGAGAACGGTGCCTCCTCTGCAGTGTCTCCATAGGTGTTTCAATGACTATGGCTATGAGGATGAATGGGTGAACTCCATGCTAGTTTCTTCTAGGAACTGACTCATTGTCAGAGCCAATGAGGTTTTGTTTACTGCTGTAGTGACCTCAAGGCCATTGCTGCACAGCCAAGAAAATGAAAATAGAGAAATGAGAGACCTCATAGTCCAGGGATGTGGCTTTTGTCACCCCTCTAGCATTTCTGTTGACTCATATGGGAATGCTGTTTATTGCTTACTGATATTTTCTGCCACTGATGCGGACTGCCTTTCCTAAGGCATGGGGGAGTCAATACAGGGTTGCAAAACCTTATGTGTTCCTTTAAAAAGTAGATCTACACTTTTATTTAGATAATTTTTAACATTCTGTTGAAGTATAACTGGCATGCTGTAAACTACACATATTTAAGGTGTACAATTGAGTTGATTATCAGCCTGGATGATATACCAAGACTCCCATCTCTATTTCAAAACAATTAAAAATATTAGCTGCTCTTGGTGGAGCATGTCCTTCGTCTCAGCTGCTTGAGAGGCTCAAGGGGACGATCCGCTAAGCCTCACTATAGTGAATTATGATCACAGCCTTGCACTACAGCCTGTGCAACAGAGCAAGACACTGTCTCTTTAAAAAAAAAAAAAAAACAAGTGTACAATTTAGGTAGTTTGGACATACATAGAAACTCATGAAACTCTCACAATAATGCTAATAAACATATCCAAATATCTAATCCTGTATACCTTTTTAATAACCTTTCCCTGCCCTCACTAGCCCTTCAGGCAACCTTTGATTTTTTTTTTCAAAATAAATTAGTTAATATTTTCTGGAATTTTATATGGCTGGAATTTTAAAGTGTTCTTTTTATTATTATTGTTTTCTTCGTGCTGCATAATTATTTTAATATTTACAAATGTTGCTTATGCGAATAGTTCATTCTTTTCTTGGTGAGTCGCAGTCTGTTCTATGGAAGTTATCACTATTTGTTTATCCATTTATCTGTTAATGGACATTTGAGCTGTTCCTGGTTTTGGGTTATTACAAATAAAATGGCATATTTGAAGTATACAGTTTGATGTTTTGATATGCTTATGCTCTTGAAACTGAAAATTTCTTCCTGCACTTACAACATATAAAATTATATATACAAAGACATACTCTACCTTTTGTAATGGATATTTTATATGTAGACATAAATGGGGAGGGATGTATTATGAAGCTCTAGGAGCCCTCCTCCAATCTTCTATCATTATTTATCATTTCATAGCCATTCTTCTTTCATCTGCCTCCACACATTACTAGGTGATTTTACTTACAATTCCAGACATCATGTCATTTAATGCATAATTTTTTCAGGATACACTTCTATAATGTAAGTGTTCTTTCATAGCTGTGATAACTCTTATACAAAATAAAAGTATTTTAAAGTATTAAAAATGGATAAGCAAATGAGTTGATAACCAAATAAAAATACTATACGTGATCAGTAAGCATACGAAAAATATTCAATCTCACTAACAATGAAGATATACACATTTAAATAAAAACAACTATTTAATTTTTTCTTACCCACATTTGGCAAAGATGTAAATGAGTGACACTATTTGATAGTTATAAGGGATATGGTCACTTTCAAATTAATTGGTGGGAGTATACCTTGGTATCTCCTTTTTGATTTTCAGTTTTTGCTTTTACAGTCTGGGTCTCACTCTGTTGCCCAGGCTGGAGTGCAGTGGTGTGATCACAGCTCATTGCAACCACGAACTCCTGGGATCAAGCAGATATCCTGTCTCAGCTTCCCAAGATGCTGGAACTAGAGGTAAACACCACCATGCCCAGCTAATTTTTAACATTTTTGTTGTAGAGACGGAGTCTCACTATGCTACCCATGCCTGATCTTTAGCTCCAGGCCTCAAGGCTATCCTCTCACCTCAGCCTCCCAAAGCCCTGGGATTCCAAGCATGAGCCACTGCATCTCACCAGTATCACACTTGTGGAAGGTAATTTGGCAAATCCCTTTAACTCAGAAATTTTACTTTTAGGAATTTAATGTAAGGACATAACTAGAAAACTTCAAAAAAGTGTAGAAAATACAAATAATCTAAATGTCCAAAAATGGATATTGGTAAATTAACTTATGAAATTTTGGTATATTGGAATACATATAGAATGCAGTTTTGTCATTTAAAATAATACTGTTAATACAATAGCAAATATATTTTAATTTATGTGCCAAATTTTAAAATATCTTCTTTATAACTTCACTTGTCATGAACAGAAATGATAAAATTAGCAAAATATGTATGGTTTATTATGTATCACATTAATTATTATATAAATACAACTAAGGTCAACTTACATATTTAAATGTGAACATTTTGTTTCATATGGTTAGCAAAGTCATGAATATTTTGGCAATATTCTGTCAATCCCAATCAACATTTAGTCAATTATGTTCTCTTTGTAAACCGTATAATTATTTTGTTTTCTATTTTTTAATTGACACATTTAATTGTACATATTTATGGAATAGAATTTGATATTCTGATACATGTATATGTTGTATAATAATCAAATTAGGGTAGCTAGCATATCCATTACCTCATGCATTTTTCATTTCTTTATAGTGAGAACATTCAAAAAATCTTTCTTTAAGCTATATTGTAATATACAACATCTTACGGTTAACTATCTTCACCCTATTGTGCAAAAGGACACCAGAACTTACTTCTATTTTCTTGTAACTTTGTACCTGTTGACCATACCTCTCCTCTTCCTTCCCAATCTCTAATTTTCTCCCAGTGTCTGTAATCAGTGCTCTGCTCTCTACTTCTATGTGATCAACCTTTTTTTAGATTCCATTTCAAAATGTTAACTTTAAAAAGCAAGTTATTAAGCCACATATTTTCTTTATATGCCTTACTCAAATCCAGAATTGTTTTGCCTACTTGACTTTAAAGCCGGGAACTTATATCAAAAAAGAGGTTAGTTTGGCATGAGAAATTCTTATTGAACCTATGCTGGCTCACTAAGACTGGGAGAGGAAGAAGGATGCCATTCATTATTGTTGAGCTCACTAAGACCTCAGAAATAATTGGTTAAATATTGAAGCATTGAATTATGCTGCAGATGGATATCAATGTCACCTCATTATGATTTCTGGAATTTATATTTGATAACCACTTTCCTAGACCTACTCCCCTTACCATCTTGACCTGTCTTTTGAAAACATAGCCATTTGTACATTTCTGGTATCTGGTACCCATCACATTCTCCTCCAAATTTGTTCACAGCAGTCCTTTAATCACAAAAGAAAATGCTTAGACACTGAAGAATGTCATTCATTGGGATTAATAATTATTACTCATTCTAAAAGTATCCAGATCATCTGTTTCATTCTTCTAAATCCCTTGTGGTTTCAGACCATTTTTGCTTTGTTCTTTCTAGTTCAAATAATGTTCTCCTGGATAAAGAAGACTATAAATACACCGGCACTGTGAAACAGGGGTTCATCTGACTGGGTCTGCCAAATTTAGCCTGCCTGCTTGCTTTTGGTTACCTGCTTTTTTTTTCATGAAGCTGAAGGCCACAGTAGGTGAAGGTTGCACCACTGAACAGTGAAACTTAACCTTCAGTAGCTACATTATAAATTGAACATTTATAATGGTAATGGTCACTTCAGTTATTTTTCAGGAATGTGGAATAGCTCCTGACCAGTTCAGACTGGTTGACTCTTCAGCTGTGACTGTGTAAAGGCTGGAGAGATGGCATTTTGATATCAGAGGATCAAAAATTCCACCCTCAGATCATAATACCATAATTTTCTACAAATATGTCCTATGAAATGCCATAAACCCCAGCTGTGTTTGCATAGATCACTGATTGTCTCATTTTCCCCCCAACTGGCAATCACTTTTCCCCACCTCTTAGACGACCCTATTTCTGTACCTATTAATATCCATAAGCCTTATCTTCAGGGAGGTGGAGTTGAGACCTGTTCCACCTCCTTACTGGCTGTCTCGTGAATAGTCCATCTCTTTTGCAAAACTCATCATCTCAGTGATCGACTTGCTGCAATTGAGCAGAAAGAACCTGGTTGATGAGCATTGTAGAAGCTATAGATACTTGATTATTTACTGTCATCTGTTGTATCAGCTATTCTGCCTCCTCTCCACCTTCATGTAGACATAGATACAGATATCTTGTTTAACATAAGAGCATTTTTTATTTTTAAAGAGAATCTTTAATTTTAAAGAGCATTTTTATTACCCTCCCCATGATGTAGAAACCTCAGTTAATTGGAAGCCTTCACCTTCATAAACTCTTCTTCAAATCCTGTGCATTTCTTTTCATCCTTCTACCAATCTCCAGGTAGATAGCTCTTTTTTATTCCCTTCTCAACTCTAGTGTTGCTTCCTTAGAAGCCTCCTTTCACAACCAATCTCATGGAATTCTTCTTCTTCCCCCATTCATGTCACTCTATGCCAATCTTGTGTTCTTAGTTTTGTTTCACTCATCACTACCTGCAATAATTACTTTTTCTATCTCCTTCAACTAGAAAGTGAGCACCATCAAGATAGGAATAGTACTGTCCCCTTAGAGACTATTACTGACCCAATCACATACAAAATAACACATAGATATCTGTTGAATACAGTGCTGATATTCCACATATTAACTGGTACAGCACAGGCAATAAAGAATCAGAAGAGATGCCAGCTGTGAACAATGGGAGGTGCCCTACTGGTAAGTATAGACTGTAGAGTAGCCTTCATCAAATGAATAGGTAACTTTAAGCATATCTCATCTACTGCCTGAACAAGAATTATCCCTGTTTTTCCTGTTTGCTTCTTTAGAACACCTTTCATACTCTTATTTACAATACTGATCATTTTTAGTTGGAAAGTAGAACTTCATTTAAGTCTCACAAATATTTTAATAGATTTTTATATTGATCTGTAGTCATGATATATCTTTCATACTTTCTCTGAACTTTCCACAGTCTCAGGTTGGAAAGACTAATACTAATCCAAGCATTTCTCTCTTTGGTCAACAGGCATACTGAGATGCCAAAATTATTTTACAAATCAGTTCTTTTTTGGATTAAAATCCAACACAGAGTCATACTTTTGACCTCATCTATCTTCAGATACTCAAAATGGACAATGTTTATCAGATTTTTTCATATGCTTTGTTCTTTCAGTAGAAAATAGACAAAATTTACCAGCCCCATCATATAAAGCTTTCACTCTGTGCCACATTTTACCTGCTCTATTAATATTCACCAGATAATAAATTGTTTAGTCAGGACTTATTTCTTCTTATGTTTCTTTTAATTCCTGCCATCAAGCACCAGACCTTGGCTATAAGTGAGATCACTGCATTTAAGTTGAATTGAAATGAGTGTACTGATTTATCCAAGCTAGATTTTTTTTTTTTATGGACTCACACTGTTTCCCAGGCTGGAGTGCAATGGCGTAGTCTCAGCTCAACTGCAGCCTCTGTCTCCCGGGTTCAAGCAATTCTCCTGCCTCAGCCTTCGCTGGGATTATAGGTGCCCACCACCACACCTGGCTGATTTTTTGTATTTTTAGTAGAGATGGAGTTTCACTATGTTGGCCAGGCTGGTCTCAAACTCCTGACCTCATGAGCCAACCGCCGTGGACTTTCAAAGTGCTGGGATTACAGGTGTGAGCGACCGCGCTTGGCCTAAGCTAGACTTTTATAGGTACTACAGATAAACAATAATTTCACATTTCTCTTTATCCTTTATCCTTTTGTTATTGGCCCAGTTTGTCCTTTAGATTTTTGGTTTTCATTTGCGCATATGCTCTCTACCTCCTTGTGCCCTCTTTCAGATCTCTTTCCTTAATACAACAGATAGGCTTACCCTGCCATATTCCAGTTCTGACTGCCATCTCACTAACTCAGTAATGTTGAGATCATGTTTACCTACTTATGGTTCAATCTAAATTTCCTTTTATTCATTACTGACACTCATATTTTGTAATCTTCCTTCTTTTGCTTTCATTTAAGAGTTACGAGGAAACCCAAAGTATCTGGGTTTAAATTTTATCTAGTAATTTCCCCTTTCCTCTAAACATGTTGCTAATGTCCAGTCTCTCAAAATGAGTTCCAGTTTTGCAGGAATTCACTGAGTTCAGCTAAGATTTGATGATCTTTCTAGTACTGTGCTATGTGCTTCACATACATGTTAACATTTAGCCCTCATGAGAATACTCTATAAAAACTATTATTGCTATCTCAAGTTTTATACAACTGATCTGAAAAAGATTAAGAAACTCACCTCTGGTTACAAGTGGTAAGCTGGTATCCATGTTTCCTGCTTTATTTAGGAAGAGCTTACTTACCATTCTTCATTCTGAAACTCAGTGCAGAAAGCCTTGTTGCTTAGCACCACCTAAACATATAGTTACATTATGTCCAAGATCTTATTCCTAGTATAAAAATTCTAAAATTTGCTTACAGATAGCAAATATTTCTTCTAGAAATATTATTCGTTTCCCCATAAATCACAAAAAGTTGGTAGTAGATAATGAGCGTGAGAAAATGCGGCCGTCTCTCAAATGTGCAGCAGAATAATACTGTGACAGGGCATAGGGTGGCATCATATTGGACAGTTCTGGCATTTACTTACAGAGTGAAGTGGGAACAATTTACCAAATATCTCTAAGCTTCATTTTCTTCTTCTGTAGATTGGAAGAAATAATAGATCCAACCTCATGGCATCATTTTAGGAAATAAATGAGATAATGTGTGCAAACCTTTAGGTATAATGTCTATTGCAAAGTAAGCCTTTAAAAAATGAGAACTGTCATCATCATCATCATCATCCTCATCGTCATTGCCATCACCGTTATCATTATTTTGGAGACTCTGGGAGAGTAATATACACCTGTTTAACTGTATCAAGCCACAGTAACCCTGAACATCATAATACATACCTCTTCCTAGTCTAATGTGAGATTTCTGGGTAACTTCCAGTACCTATAAATCCTGTTATTTTTCTCTTCACAAAGACAGCTATGTAGTACAAAATGTACTCTGTGGGAACACTTGATCTAGCTTGTGAGTATAACCCCATCAATAATAACTGTGTGACATAAGAAAAGATACTTAATTGTTTTAATCTACTTAACTATAAAATGAAGGAATTGAAACAGACGATAAACAGCAGAGACTCTATCCAAACTAAAGTTCTGAGATTTCTTATTTGCCCAGCTCTGTCTTGTGGTAAATAATTAACATCTAAGTTTACAAAGAATAACTTATTCTCCAGTTCCAGTTCACCAAATTGATGTCTAGCTCTCTGAGAATATTACATTATTTTAACTCCAAAAATAACAAGATGCAGCAATTCTGCTGTCTAGTAGAAATTAATAAGCTAGTGACCTGAAAAAAAATCAACATAATGCCAAGTAGACATACTGTAATAATAATGCACTCTTGAAATAAGTATAGTCACTTGTGACTGTTAACTGTCCCATTTATCCTGACAAAATCCCTACAAAGTATTTAAATAGTTTGTAGCAGAAATATTTTTTGTTTTAGCAGGAGAAAGAAAAACCTTATGCAAAACAAGAAATTTGCATATTTTACCAAAAATTATTCATAGCAATGAGGAGCAATTAGAAGAAACTGGACCTGTGAACTTCCAGCTGAGTGCCTGTAAGAAGAAAGAAAACAGTGAGATAAACAGATGGGGAATAAGGAAAGAGATGTTTTCTTCTTTCCTTCATTCATATCTGAACTCCCTACCAAAAAACAGATGACGCCAATTCCCAAAGTGTCTTTTCTTTAAAAGAAGTTTCACAATAGTGCTATATTCTCTCCACATAGTGAAACTGTACAAAAACTGAACTTGGGTCACTGGGAAGATACCTGATCTTATCCCACTGTTAAGCCAATCACTTTCTATTATTAGCATGACTAGAGCTTCCCGTCCTGGACAATCTCTGTGCTTCTGAGCAGAGGAAGAACTTGATTTCTGGGCAAGACACCAAGATGCCTATTCTTGGAAACTTATGCTAACGTTTTCTTTCTTCCTTCCTTCCTTTCTTCCCTCCTCCTCCCTTTCTCTGTCTCTCTCCTTCTTCCTCTCTTGGTCTTGGTCTTGGTTTCTACCCATCTCTCTCTCTCTCTCTCTCTCTCTCTCTCTCTCTCTCTCTCTCTCTCTCTCCCCCCTACTCTTTGTAAACCAAACTATTGCCTCTAATTCCACAAGATACTTAGGTTACTTGCACAGTTACAGATAAAACTCATAGGGCTCACCAGTAGGAATTTTTCTATCAATAACTTGTGCAGTTACTCATACAGCATATTATATACTCTCACTGTTGTAGATTCAAAAAGTTGACAGAAATTAGGGAAATTTAATTCCAGAGCAGAGTGCAAGTGAGCCAGGATATTTACACAAAAGTAAGTTTAAAAAGACAATTTCAGTGTCAAGGTTCAATTGAAAAGCTTGATAACCAGTTTTCTTGGTATGTCCAGGTATATTTAAAAACAAAACTCTAAAACCTTTTTTTTTGTTTTAAAAAGGAGGAATTTACACACACACACACACACACACACACATCAGAATGATTATAATGTTCAAAAACGGACACCAAGTGTTATCAAGTATATGAAACAACCAGAGTCCTCACATGGTTTCTGGTAGAAGTTGGATTTCGTACAATATCTTTGGAAATCAGTCTGACATTATATGCCAAAATTGAAGATACAGACATTCTAGAATCCAGCTATTGCTGCACTCCTAGGTATGTATGCAATAGAAAGGAATACATATGTATACCAAGAAACACATACAAGAATGATCTCCACAGTCTTATTCCTAATAGCCAGACAGCCAACAGTTTCCTTAGCAATAGATTGCTAAATAACATGTGGTGTTATCACACAATGGAGCAGCTCAGAGCAATGAACATGAACAAACTCCTGCTATATACAGTAAACTAGATAATTTCACCAGTGTGGAATACTGAACAAAAGAATAGAAAAAAAAAGGAGTGTTCTAACTCTCAGAACCAAAAATATATTCACTGATTAATGTTTCGTTGACCTTAGTTTTAAAGGATATTAAATTTAAAATGTCTTAAGACTTTATGAAAGATGGAAAAAGGGCCTTCTCAAAGTTGTCTTTGAGAAGCTTCTGAAAATTGTCTTCTCTTAATACCAGGTACTGAGAAATAGGGCCTGTTTTGACACCAACTGAAAAGACACTCAAATCACTAGTGAACCATTAGTAACATATTCCCATTCAAGACTCTACCTTGTTTCTCCACAGAGGACTTTGGTTGTTCCTTTGAGTGTTTTGAGGTTTAAGTCAGTTTTGCTAGGACCTTCCAGAGGGTCTCAGACAGGAGTGTCAGATAAGACCTTCTGTTGGATAATCATAGGATGAATAAAGCCATTTTCTCCACTATGCATGGGAGGGTCCAAACGGTATGTGGAATTGCTTAAGTGCAGAAAACTTGCATTTCCTTCTCCTCATCATAATATGAAATTAGAAAATGCTGATCTGACTACTCGTCTGTGACCAAGAGGGTTACACTGTAAAAAGGGCCAGTCCTAAAGAATTTTCTAGCAGTGTCCCCACCCAAATATCATCTTGAATTGTAGCTCCCATAATTCCCATGTATTGTGAGAGGGACCCAGAGGGAGATAATTGAATCATGGGGGCGGTTTCTCCCATACTGTTCTCATGGTAGTGAATAAGTCTCACAAGAGCTGATGATTTTATAAGGGCTTTTCCCTTTCACTTGGCTCTTATTCTCTCTTACCTGCCACTATGTAAGACATGTCTTTTGCCCTCTGCCGTGATTGCAAGGCTTTCCCAGCCACATGCAACTGTGAGCCCATTAAACCTCTTTTTCTGTCTAAATTACCCAGTCTTAGGTATGTCTTTATCAACAGCATGAAAACAGACAAATATAAGGACACTATCCAAAAGTTCAGAAGGAATAGATACATCCCAAAGATGAAACAGCTCAGTCAGGTAGAAAGAAGTTTCCTTCCCCAAATTTAAAACCCAAATGTATAAGCTGACATCCCGTATTATACACAACATATTTTCTTTTCATTATTATGAAGAGTATGACAAAGGCAAAAATGGAAAATGCAGATAGGAGTGGGTGATTGTCACCAGAAGTTTTACTGATGTTCTTCCCCTTGAATCTGTCCTGTCATGTCCGTTCTCGTGGTAGCATCATGATGGAGCATTCTACTCCCTTTCTGTTCTCAGGAGGGACGCCTGAATTCCTTTTAGATTCTATAACAGTCAAACAGCCAAAATACAGTAGCTGTGGTTCCATTGCCCCTGACTGCAATTCATTCTCCAAGTTAAACCGAGATAATCCTTCAGACACCCAAAGCTGAGTGATCTCTTTAGGTTTTAAAGCCATTCAGTGACTTTCCATTGTCTGAGAATGAAATATGAAGCCCATTTCATGGCTGAAAATGTCCTTAGTGGTCTGCCTCCTTCCTTTTTCTCCAGCCTCATCTTCTGCCATTCTGTCATCTTTCATCAGTGTCTTATGTTCTAGTCTTTCTTTTACTTGTTCAGATACACGGTATTCTCCCTTTCTCCTAGATACTAGAATTTTAGCTCCCTCTGTTTGTACTATCCCTTCTCTGCTTCTCCTAACTTCTGTTTTACCCATCGACATTTTTCAGACTTCAGGAGAAATAGCACTTCCTATGGGAGACTTGCCTCTCCACCTCAGCATGTTAAGCCCCTCTGACATGGGCTCCCATATAACTGCCTGTGACCAAATTATTGTCTGCATCCCCAAAGGGGCGACAAGCTCCAGGGAGGTAAGACCATTTGTTTTATTTACTGCATGTACTCATGGCCTAATGCAGGACATATCTTTGTTGAATAAACTGTACAAATTATATGAGCTCAACATATTAAGTAAAAGTTACTTTAAAGTAGTTGTTTACAACTGATACCACCCAATGTTGGAACACATGTCTAGAAAGGCGTCAAAGATTCTTCTTCCTTGGTCTTCAGGTCTGCCTATAAGTGATGAATTTCTTTTCCTCTTATTCTGCATCACAGATTACCACCACTTGAGTATTTGGCAACTGAATAACTTTGACCATTAGACTCTTCTCCCATTACTGAACTGAATGGCCTTTCAACTCTTGCCATTTACAGGAATGTGTGATGCTTTGTTAATTACAAGTCACAAAACTGGCTCAATCCTTACCACATCTATCTGACAGTTTCCCCGATATCGCTTGGTCAATAAACAGAATTCCATTTCCAGACTGGAAAATCTATATGTTGTGGGCTGAATTGTGTATCCCCCCACCCCCAAATCCTTATGTCGAAGCACTAATAGACTGAAATCATAGAATATTAGAGAATACCTGAGAATATTAGAATATTAGAGCCTTTAAAGGCTCTAATACCTGAGAATATTAGAGCCTTTAAAGAGGTGATTAAATTTATTTGAAGGTAGAGCCTTTAAAGAGGTGATTAAATTAACGTAAGGCCAAGAGTGTGGGCTATAATCCAAGCCGGCTAGTGTCCTTCTTAGAAGAGGAGATTCGGACACTCACATGGGCACACATTTGCAGAGGAAAAGCCATGTGAGGACACAGCAAGAAGGTGGCCATCTGAAAGCCAAGGACAGAGGCTTAAAGAAACCAAACCTGCCAACACTTTGTTCTTGGACTTCCAGTCTCAGGAACTGTGAGAAACTAAATTTCTGTTTAAGCCACCAAATCTATGGTATTTTGTTATAGCAGCCCTTGGTATTTCTAACACCAACAAAAGTTAGAAATATCTCACCGGTATTCTGGAGCCGAAAATCTATCTGTGTCATCATTCTTTCAACATTTTCAACTCAGTATCTCTTAATCCAGAAATAAATATGAATATTAAGGAAGAAACATAATAAGCATATTTCATTGATTGCCAAATTTGTGCCAGGAATTGTACTGGGTGCTTCAAGGAATGTCAATTTGTTCTCCTTTTAACAGCTCAGGAAACAAGATCAGAGAGGTTAAGTAATCACCCCAAGATCACACAATTAGCAAAGGGGATGAGACAGTATTTGAATATAGACCTGTCTAAGAGAATTGAGTGGAATAGACAGAGCAAAGGCTTTGGAGCCATGTGACTTGGATGATTTGTTGATTATTTCCAGAATGAATTACTTATCTTCCATGCGGCTCAATTTCTTCATCTGTAAAATGAGGATAATATTACTTACCTTGCAGGGTTAGTAAAAAGACTAAATGAAATAACATAGAAAAGAACAAAAAACAGCCGAGCAGTGGCTCGTGCCTGTCACCCCAGCACTTTGGGAGGCCAAGGCTGTAGGGTCATGAGGTCAGGAGATCGAGACCATCAGAGCCATGGTGAAACCCCGTCTCTACTAAAATACAAAAAATTAGCCGGGCGTGGTGGCACGTGCCTGTAATCCCAGCTACTCAGGGGGCTGAGGCAGGAGAATTGCTTGAACCCAGGAGACGAAGGTTGCAGTGAGCTGAGATCTCGCCACTGCACTCCAGCCTGGCAACAGACCAACACTGTCTCAGAAACAAAAACAAAAACGAAACAACAACAACAAAGAAAAAAACAAAGAACAGAAACAGTAGCTATTTAAAACAAACAAACAAACAACAACAACAAAAAAACAAGCTCCTCTATTGTAGCTTGTGGTAGCAAAGCCAAGACGAGACCCTAGACTCCAGTACTCACAGTAACTGCCTTATACCAGCAGTGTTTCTGTTTGTTTCAATAAAGAAAATGCTTATTTCTGTATTGATTTATATGTGATTATTCCAAAATTCAGTAAACATGTCTATCAGGTGAGTGGCTGGCCTCTCTCTGAGCCGGGACCTGTGAGTGAGTGCATCTTGGAATGTGTGTGCTTACCACTGTGCATGTGGTAAAGGAGAAATGAGTTTAAGACTAGGCTGGCCCAATGGGTCAGAACTGAGCTGACAGACACTGGAGTATGTGAAAATATATATTTGCTCAAAGAGTGATGATTTCAGTCTATTTTCAATTTGTATTTCTTAAATAAAACACTATTCAAACAGGGCTAAAAGTATTGCTCAGCTACAGTTATCTCAAAATGCAGTTTAAAAAAGCAGTGATACTCAGGAATCAGCCACACCTTGAGTCAAAGCTTCCTCCTTCATTTTCTAGATAAGTGACCTTGACCAGATTTCCCAAACTCCTTAAACCTGTTTTTCTTATCTGTAAAATGCCCACAATAATAACTACCTCTCAGCTTGGCTGTCAATGATAAATGTAATTATATATGGATAGTGCTTAATGATAATAGCATTTATATAACGTTTGCTATGTGCCCATCACTGGTCTAAGCACTTGATTTGTATTTAACTTAGTATAGTCTTTACAACAACTTTATGAAATAGGTGCTGTTATTATCCTCATTTTACTGATGAGGAAGCTGAGATTCAGAGAAATTGAGTAACTCTCCAAAGGTCACGCAGTTAGTAGATGGTAGAGCTGGATTCACACCTAAGCGGTCTGATTCCAGAGGCTGGGCTTGCAGATAGTAAGAGAGGTCTGCTTCTGAGTAGATGTTCAATACTCAATACTTATATTTGCATTAAAGGAATAATCAACCCTCTTAATTTTGCATCATTGTATTGTATTTGTTTTTTATTTTAAGATAACTGTGTGTGAAAAGCAAATACAGCTCTCTGCATGCTAGGAAGCTATATGTCGGTTAAAACATACCCACTCTCCAAGCCTTCAGTTATTTGCCAGATGATACCTGCTCCTCTGAGTATCCTTGCCCTCTCACTTTCTTCCACTGTTTTCCTCTACAGCTATCAAATATCTACTATGGAAACACCAATCACAGGATCATAAGGAGCTTACTGTCTCTGGGTGTCTTCAAAGAGGGCTGTGTCTTTTTCTCTGGATCCCTTCCAGCTGAGGCACTGCAGGGCCACTCAAAGTATATGCGCAATATATGCTGACCGAAGAAAAGTATAGATAAATATGAGCTATGTGTTCAAGAGAAGATGGCAAATTTTAATAGGATGCTGAGATTTCCCATGTGTTGTGATTATCTTTTTATATAACAGTAAGAAATATAATGGGTTTTTGGAGAAGAATGTTCTCATATGTTATACTAAATGTACATTTTGAATTTAAAATATCTATGGAATATTATATGTAGTATATTCAAAAACCCAAAAAGAACTACTTACCCAGTCCACATATACCCACTCCTCTGATTTTTGATATGCATTTCTCAGCTTCTATGCTCAAGGTATTATTTACTTTCACGTACATTCGCTATATATTTCTATCATCACAGTCATCTGTGTTATTAAAAACCTAATTCTTGGCCAGAACAAAGTTAAATTTGAGATAGACCATCATTCATATAATTTTGTGAAAACATTCTTACTACAGGCTATACAGATTGAGTGTCCCTTATCAAAGCGCTTAGGACTAGAAGTATTTCAGATTTCAGAATTTTTTTGAATTTAGCAATATTTACATGTACATAACGAGATATCTTAGTGATGGGACCTAAGTCTAACCACAAAATCTGTGTTTTTTATACATATTATACATATAGCCTGAAAAAATCTTTGAGGTTTTAATAATTTTGTACATGAAACAAAAGTTTTTCTTAAGTGCTTACATGTGGAATTTTCTTCTTGTCATGTTTCAGATTTTTGGAACACTTTCTAACAAAAACTTGCATTTAAAAAAGATTATTGCATAGGAGTGGGAGCCAGGGAAGCAGCGTATAGTGACATTATCTTTATTTTGCTAGGTAAGTAAGTAATTTATGTTTATTTGCAGACTTTATGGCAATAAGTAATCGAGTAGGTTAGCCAATTTGGTTGGCCTAACTGCCATCTACCAAAAAATATTTAATTTGCTTAGTGTCTCATATGATTTGATCATCAGGGACATTTGGGAGGATTTTTCTATTGGGAGATACATTAGGTTAGGCTGTGATAGCAAATAGAAGCAAACATGTAAAGGCCCAACAAGTTAGAAGTTTATAGCTTGCTTACATCACAGTCCAGGAAGGCTCAGATTGTGGAGCATTCTGGATTGCAGATTTGTGGATTAGGGATGCCAAACCTGTGACTGATGCAAGGTTTCCTGGCATGTAAAGAAGAGCCACAGGTAAGACATGGGGCATGGAACGCCTCAGAGGAAATGCCCAGAAGTCTAGATATTTTAAGGATTTGAAACATGAGCCTATCTAAACATGATCAGATCTGTTTTAGAACTTTTCCTAGGAGAAGTGCAGAAGCTGAATTGGATTTTTAAAATGTGGAGCAATGAAATGAAGTAAGTCAGGCACAGAAAGATAAATACTGCATGTTCTCAGTCATATGGGAAATCTAAAAAACAGCTTACAGAAGTAGAGAGTAGAATTGTTATTAGAGGCTGGGAAGGGTACGGGGATGTGTGTATGGGGAGAGATTGGTTAATGGATACAAAGTAACAGCTAGATTAGAGGATAAGTTCTACCATTTTCTAACACTGTAGGGTGAATACGGTTAACAATAATTTAGTGTGTATGTTCTAAAAGCTAGAAGAGAGGATTTTGAATGTATACAACATAAAGCAATGGTAAATATTTGAGATTATAAACATGCTAATGATCAAATATCCTGATTTTTTAGTATACTTCATATACATGTATTGATATATCACTCTGTACATATATATATATATATATATCTGTACATATATATCACATAAGTACATACAGTTATTACACGTCAACTAAAAAGGGAAAAAATCCTTCCTTACAAAGATCGTGGTTTGGTAAACAGTTTAATTCACTGTAATAAAGCGTCTCACAATGCAAAAAGAACAAATAAAGGGAATGTGGAGGCAATGGGAAGCTAACTGATGTTGCGGACACAGGAGGAAACAGGAATCTGGTCCGTGGCAGTGGAAACTGAGAGGCAGGAAAGGGTTGAAGGGGTATGACTTCTTCTCTAGGCCTCAGTCCTTCCTATCTACTAAAAAAAACCTATTCCTTACATTTTTCTCTATTTCACACATATTATTCATAAATATTTCAGATTTAATATGTTGGGACTAATATTAATGTATTATTACTTTGTGCCAGGCTCTGTAATAGTGTTTCATACACTTTTTTCATAACTAATTTAATTTTCACCATTTTTTTTTTTAAGAATGCTTACTTTATAATAAGGAATCTGAGACACAGAGTTGAAGCAACTCGCCCAAGGTTACACAGCTGGTCAGTAGCAGACACGTGATCCAAACCCGGTTTGTCTGAATCCAATGCTGGTACCCTTATGCCTCACCCACCTAGCCCCAAACTGCTTTCTGTTCTTCCAGTTGTCATGCTCCTTGACTCCTTGCACTTGGACCTCACCATCTTTTCTTAAAAGAAAAACTTATTTGCTGTGTAATCTTTTCAACTACTGCCTGGTCCATTTCTCTTTCCATGTAACCTTGGTCTTCAGTCCATGACAATATCTTCTCACAGGCCATTTTCTCCTTTAATTTCAGCTGTTCAGTTTTTGCACCTTCTAAATTTACTCACACCAAATACTGTCCTGAAAAATTCAAAATATTTCTCCATCCTTTATTCCCTGGTGCTCACCTAAGTACTCTGTATTATTAACCACTTCTTTCTCCTTGAAGCTACTTCTCCCCACAAGAGCTGCAAACCTGTGCTCTCCCAACATGTCCCTGTGTTGCCCCAGTAGTTCCCTTTCTGTCTTTTTTGACAGTTTCTTCTGCCTCAACCTCCAGAGTAGCTCAGATTACAGGCACCTGCCACCATGCCCAGCTCATTTTTGTATTTTTAGTAGAGATGGGGTTTCACCATGTTGGCCAGGTTGGTCTCGAACTCCTGACCTCAGGTGATCCGCCTGCATGGGCCTCCCAAAGTATTGGGATTACAGGCCTGAGCCACTGCGAGAGTTCCTTCATCAGAAACTTCTATGTTCTTTGCAAGCTATTAGAGGAGCTGAAGTTTTGTTTGGTTCCTTGTTTTCTTTTTGTCTTCTACTATTATTGTCTTTCAATATGACTCCTCAATTTACTCTTCATATTACATTTTTTTTTTTCTTGAAATGGAGTTTCACTCTGTTGGCAGGCTGGAGTGCAGTGGTCCTATCCCAGCTCACTGCAACCTCCGCCTCCTGGGTTCAAGCGATTCTCCGGCCTCAGCCTCCCGAGTAGCTGAGACTACAGGCGCATGCCACCATACCCAGCTATTTTTTGTGTTTTTAGTAGAGACAGGGTTTCATCATGTTGGCCAGGATGGTCTCGATCTCTTGACCTCATGATCCTCCCACCTCGGCCTCTCAAAGTGCTGGGATTCCAGGTGTGAGTCACTGCACTTGGCCCATATTACAATTTTAATTATCATGCTAGAATACAAATACCTATCTTCTGTCTTAATTTCTCAACATTTTGTCAAGACCTAATCTAAAATCAATGCTAAAGACATTTGCTTAGCGGCTTACCAACCACACAACAACACACATTTTAGGCAGCTTCCTCATATACTCCCTCCCAGCTGAGCCAGCCACCTTTCCCAGTGTCTCCCTTGGAAACAGGCAAAGAAGATATAAACAGTATTCATTCTACTGTTAGTCTCAATCTTTTGCTCAACTCCCATTTCCCTCAAGTATTTAGATTTTATTTTTCTTTAAGAAAATAGATGCCAGCTGAGCACAGTGGCTCATGCCTTAATCTCAGTACTTTGGGAGTCCACGGCGGGAGGATCGCTTGAGCCCTGGAGACTGAGATTGCAGTGAGCTGGGATTGCGCCACCGCATTCTAGTCGGGGAGACAGAGCGAGAACCTTTCTGAAGAAAAAGAAAAAAAAAAAAAGGCAACCAATGAAGTTTACAAAATTAAAATTGCAGCCTGCCGCTGACAACATGAGAAAAAGAGACAAAGTCAGTGGAATAGCTTTGCTGAATGCAAATCAGCAAACAGCTAGTACTGGAGTTCCTGGAGAGCGAGGAACCTCTGTCCCAACCAAACTTGACTCAGAGCTTCCAAAGTTGGTTGCATTCCCTTGAGCCAACAATTTGCTAGGCTTCCAGCGACGCTGGAGGGCATATGCAAGTAGAGGATGGCAGATCTTGTGGGGGCATCTCAAGGTGGCATACAGTTGATACTGATCAGAAACACAGCGCCAACGAGACTCTTCAGCCCTCGCCTTGAAATGTTACGAGTCCAGATTTTCCTCATCTCCAGTATCCGTAAAAATCTGTCCAAATTGCAACTAAGAAAAAAACAATGGTGTTATGACTTCTGCTCCCCATCACCCTCAAGCCCAGCGATTATGAGATGGGAACGCACACAGAGCAGCAAGTTTGCTTTATGGTTTGCTTGTCTGGTTCCGGGTGCGGGGCAGGAATCCGAGCTTCCAAGCCTCCGCTGCGCTCTCCTGCTATCGGGTTGGTCTTCAGGGCGCTGAAGGAAACTCCTTTTCAGAAATAACCTTTTAACTCTTCTTGAGTCAGCGGTCCGCCAATCACGGAGCCAGAGGCTGCGTGGAGGCTTTGCGCGGGGCTGCGAGTCGCGAAGGCAAAGATCGCGAAGCTTGGCGCTCAGCGCGCTCCGGGGCCAGGTGACCCAGCCGCGGGTTCCCCGGCGGGCGCCCGCCTGACAGCTTCCTCCCCGCCCACCGGCAGGAGCGCCCGCCAGGCTGCACGCGCGCGCGCAGGGGGTGACACAAAAGCCGCGGCCGCGCGGAGACGCGGAGTTCGCCCACCGCGCGCCCCAGCAGCGGCTGCACCATGCACGTGAACGGCAAAGTGGCGCTGGTGACCGGCGCGGCGCAGGGCATAGGCAGAGCCTTTGCAGAGGCGCTGCTGCTCAAGGGCGCCAAGGTAAGCCCGGCGTCCGGCCGCGGAAACCCCTCGCCCACCCACCCGCTGGGAGACTCGCCCCGCCGCGCCGCGCGGCCCAGGGTGCGCCGCGGAGACTGGGAGGCCGGCCCCCGAGGGCCCGCTCTGCCGCTGGCAAAATGTGCCGAAGCCGAGGCTGTGTGCAGACCTCGCCAAGGGGCTGGGAGGGAGCCCGAACCTAATTGCCAGCGTTCAGGTCCAGGAGGGGAGCCTCCTGTGTGTTTCTTGTTTGTCCGTCTCTTTCACGGGCTGCGCAGGCCCGCGATTCCTCTCCTCTTGTCTGTAGGTAGCGCTGGTGGATTGGAACCTCGACGCAGGTGTACAGTGTAAAGCGGCCCTGGATGAGCAGTTTGAACCTCAGAAGACTCTGTTCATCCAGTGCGATGTGGCTGACCAGCAGCAGCTGCGAGGTAAGACAGGAGAATCAACCTATCACCTGGGAACACGCCCTGAGCCAGGACAACCTGAAGGCCGCCGGGCCAGGGGGCCCTGGGTGCCGCCTTCGCTGCCTCCTGGAGAGCAGCTACCTTGAAGCTCCAAAAGACAGTCTGGACTGATAGGTTTCCCTCTGACAGCCCAGCAACTGTAAAACTGATCAGAAAGGCAAGACTGCTGGAGAAATCCTTTTAATGTAGTCATTTGGCAGCCCTTAATGTAATCAAAATTCCTTTATGTATTCCAAGACAGTGCTGCTGCAGTAATTATTAAATGGTGGGAACTGCAGACAAAACTTGGAAAGTTAGAGTAGGCTGAGGGACTGTGACAAACAGCTTCTCCCAGAAAGCCGGAGTCCAGTGACAATCCAATGTGGCTGTGTTTTTCTTTCAAACATATCAGAATACAAGTCCAAGGAGCATCATCACACAAGTGCTAGATGCTTTTGACCAGATGTTTAATCTGGCTTTTCCCCCAACGAGATGGTACTTTAAAATAATAATAGTAATCATAATAAACTGTACAGTGTTAGAATTGTAGTGGAAACATCTCTATCAGCCTTTCCTCATGCTTTCCTGTTTCCGGCTACTCACTTAAAATAGACCAATCTACTTATGAAATATCAGGGACAATATTGGCGTACACAATAAACAGCTTTGATTATAAAGCTGTTTATTTTTTTTGTAAACCTGTTGGAGAACTTGAGAGTGCCCCAATAAACTGACAGGAAACAAAAATTCTGGATAAAAACCAGAAAAGTAAAATATTTGTATTTCACAAGTTTTATTCAAAGGGACTGAGTAAATTGTTAGGCACTTTTAAATCAAGGGAACCAAACACT
>PVKP010018706.1:0-43842 GCA_004027715.1 Plecturocebus donacophilus | reverse complement strand
AAATAACAAATAAGCAGACAACCAATATTTTATTTAAACCTGTGAAATGCTATGCAATTGCTGGGGAGTGATTTACTTCCAATTATGTGGTCACTTTTAAAATAGGTATAATGTGATACTGAGAAAAATGTATGTTTTGTGGATTTGTGGGAGGAGAGTTCTGTAAATATTTGTTAAGTCTAGTTGTTCCAGGTCTGAGAAGACTTTTAAAAGTCACTGTGAGGAGTGAGAGAATGAAAAACAAGAAACACAGAAAGAGATTCTAGTCAGAGTTGACGGCACAATTAAGAGGCATGTTTAATATTCCTAAATATTGGCTGTGAATGTGATATCTTGTCCCAAAATAGGGCCAGGAACCATCTTTGTATTCTCTGCAAACACAGTAGCTGTTTGACATATTCCCATGGTTTGTTTATTTTCAGGCCTCCATGCCAAGGACAGCTGTACCTCTCTCAACTTACTACTTGGTTTCTTATCTTAGGAACTGAGCAAGTTCTATGACATTTATATCCATTAAGAAATATGGAGCTAAAATTGCAGCACACTGTGACTCCATGTACAGATTTTAAGGCACATATTTGGGTATAAGAATTACCCTGAATTTATAAGATTTATTTATTTGTATTTTCTCTTTTCTTTAATTTTATTTTTTATTATTATACCTTACTAGGAAAATATATTTTTGTGACCTTAAGTTTCTTTTGTGAAATGAAGGAAGGTCCAAATAATTAATGTCAATAATGGAACCAAAAATATCACTTGGAAGTTACCTTAATTTAAAAATATTGTCATTACAGACATAGATACTTAGGTATGTGTCTAGAAATAGATACAGATACCGCAACATTTGCTAAAAATTGTTATAGAAACAAGAAGTGTAAAACCTAGATCAGTTTCTACTCTGAGATACAAACAAAAATCTATTTTGTAGAAAATAAAGGCATATTTAACTACTTATTGGTGTAATGTTTTCCATAAAAATGAAATATTTTTACTAATTTCTAATAAACTGTGAGCAAGAAAAATTATACTCCAAAATAATTGTGTAAAATGATGAAAGTGGAGGAAATAGAAAAGATTCCATTTCTTCAAATAGCACATTGTTACTATTTTTAAAGCTGGGCATATATTTCAAATAGTAGTTTGAACTTAATTACTTTTAAGAAAACAACTACTATGAACTTAAGCCTCTTATATGACAACAGTTAATATTTTCAATGTGCTTCACACTAAATAATATGTCCTTTCTTTGACTTTGATTTAAAAATATCTAAATGAGAAATGGTGTCATGGACTATAGATTCAAATCGAGAAATGGTGTCATGGACTATAGATTCAAATCTCCATTCTATCTTTCTCTGTCTGTGTGACCTCATGAAAACCCCTAATCACAGTAGATTATTAGAAGAATTCAGGGAGTTAACACAGTGGAAATACTTAGAACAGAACCTGGAAAATAGGCAGCATTATACAAGTGCTAGTTGTTGCTGTTTATCATTGTCTTCATCATCTGAAAGATGTAGAAACTATCTTTGCTAGAGTTTTTCTCAAGGGCCACCAGAAGCTTAACGTACCAGGTAACTAATTTAGTTCTAGTGATAATGACTGAGGTTGGCAATATTGGTCTCTAGGTTTTAAGCACAACCTATTGGTGTTATCATAATGAGGCAAAGGATATCTTCCTTTGTATTCAAAAGGCAGACCCAAACAACTAACAATCTCAGGTTCATATGAAGGACAGTCAGACTGGCCTGTGAGTCAGAGTGTCCTTGGAAGCCTCCAAGAAGGGAGTGAGAAAACATCTATTTCATTCCCCAACAGTTTCACATTCTCACCACCAGTGACACAGAAAGGTAAAGCTTGACTAGGCCTTCTTGGCCTTGCAGTTCAGTTCTCTTCTCTGAGCAAGGAAGTGGCTTTCAAGAGCCTTCAAACCAACTCTGGATGCCAAACTGTTCCCCCCAGAAAGGCCTTTTGCAGTCTCTCAGGAGTCATCTCGAAGTCCTTACTTCTTCTAGTCATGGTGGTAATATATATAATTAAAAAGCAAGCAATGAACAAAAATTGGCATCATACAAACCAAAGTCCTCAGTTCCGTCACTTCATAACCAATGACTTTTGCTATCCTTGCACCTTCTGAGCCTCAGCTTCCTTAGCTAGAAAGTGGAGGTAATGGTTAGAGAAAAATTGTTTATACCTGTTCAGTGGTGATAGTATCTGGCTTATCTTGTTGTGATGGCCTCTGGCAGAAACTATCCATTTCATGCTGTCTTCTGCTTTGTGGCCCAAATCATCTTGGAAACCCTGACTCCGAGGGTTTTTCAAATGTCAAGGTGACATATTTTGGGGTAGCTTGTTTTAAACCTCATCATTACCTAATGATCATTTTTAAAACCCAAAGATACCTTAACAGTTCCTGTTTCTGAAATTTGGGAAAGGCAAAATCAAGAAGAGCTGCTAGAGGAATACATATAAGATAAACTAATCATTGTTAAAGGGCTCAACTAAATAATCCAAGCTCAAGTCAGTGCTAAATTTACCTCATAGCCATGGGCAGACTGGCTTTTAGTAGGTAGAGACTGACTCAAAAAATATTAACTGTGCATACTGTTAGTAGTTGAGGTCCCAGTCTGTTGCAAAGAGAGTCTGATCAAATTTCAGTACAAAATTCAGCTAAGAAAACCAGTATCTAAAGACCACTAGGAAGGGCACTTATAAGAGTGGGGGTGATTACACTTAATTGTAGGATGGTGTTGATAGAGAATTTGTAAATTAGGGAGCTGCTGGAAGTGTCAGTGATTATATCTTTAGAACAAAAGCCTATACAGAGTTACTATTAGGTAAGCTTTTCTGTGGTCTTATCTACAATATATGAGCCTAAAAAAATCAGTGTTAAAAAAGTTTGAATTTAGATTATCTGTGATGCACATCATGGCTGGGTCTGGCACAATTTATCTGTTTTGCAAGTAAGGCACATTTTCAAATTACGGTTTTGCTTTAAGTTTTCACCCTTCCTTTGGATGAAGCATTTTTTAAAGTCTTTGACATTCTTGATAGCTAGTTATTATAACTGGCCCAACTGGCCCAAAGAACTGATGTTGACTGTTTTTTTGAATAAACATAGAAATTGACCCTCCCTAGTGTTAAAACTTGAAACTTATATTTGTCTCATTGGAGTTGCTTCCTCAGGAAACTGACGCTCAGGCAAGTCAGATTGTCTGACTTGCCACCAGATTGTCCTGTCCACACAATGACATACCAGATCTCTCATCCATCATGACTTTAGGTAGCTACATTCCTTCCCTGCTATATAAACCCCAATTTTAATCAGTTGAAAGATATGGATTTGAGACTGATCTCCCCTGAATGAAAGCTGATGTCACCTGAATGAAAAGCCTTCTTCCCTAGCAATACTCGTTGTTTCATTGGCTGGCTTTCTATGCAGGAAGCAACAAGGTCCTCCCCTGGTATTTCAGCAACTGATTTTGGTTTTCTAACTGGGAATGTGCTGCTCACAGTTCACTGGTCACAGGCCAGAAGAGTTTCAGAAGAACTCCTAGGCAGGCAGCTGCCTATTTTTTTTTTTTTTTTTTTTTTTCGGCCTACTGTGAGTTTCAGTCTCTCTCTGTTTGGCCTACCACTGCCAGCCCCAACTATGATCCTGATTGCCTAGGAAGAATAGCCCTTGAAATTTGACATCTGTTTCTGGACAAATAAGTGTCTTTTATGGGTAGGTGACAGCAGATATGGCTCCTCTATATTTGAGGAATCTATCTGCAGGTTGAACAAGCCTAACCAATGAAGAGAGGAAATATCCCTGATTCTTTCAGTTTGGACACTCTTGGGACTTGTAATAATTGCTTATTTGTGCCTGTATGTGCACATCCGCATCTGGACAAGTGAGTGTCTTCTATGGATCCAAAAAGCAAGCACTGCTCCTCTTGATTTGGGAAATTCTGAAAGAATTTCCATTTGAGGTTGAAAAAGTCAAGCAGCTGAGAGAGGAAAGCACCTGACTCAGGCTGGTCACTCTTGGGGCTTGTCGACTGCGGCCACAGTTGGACTGTGTCTTGGTGACTGCTTCTGTGCATGTCAATGCAGTCATGGGAGGCTGGGGTTCAATCCCACAATGCAGCCCACTTGAGTGCATTTCAGGGTTGGTCTGAATGCAGCTGTGAGCCAGTGGAGTGAGGGAAAGTCTATGGCCATAGCACCTTGAACATGCCTGATTTTGCCTGATCGTGGAAGATCTTTGAATTGTAGTACTGTCCTTAATGGGAAAGCAGGATGTAGTTCCTTGCATCCAGGGTTTTGTGCTGCTGTTCTAAGCAGTGTCAGCCTGATTATTACATGATGTTCTGGGTGCTGTTTGGCCCGAGTATTATTGAAGTCTGAAGAGATTTGGCCTTTAAAAATCAAACTTCTATGAAAACTGCTTTACCCAAAATTTTGGCTCACAGCCTTCATTGGATTACCCCTTAGGGCAAACAAAGTTTAGCCATGTGAACATATTCATAACTCATGGCTAGAATTCCAAGGTAAAAGCAACTGGATCTTTATTTCTATGTGTATATATGTGACTAAATGTTATGCATTGTTTTTACAGAGTACTAAATTGTCTTTTAAATAAAGGAGTACTCTGGCCAGACATAGTGGCTGACTCCTATAATACCAGCACTTTCGAAGGCTGAGGCTGGCAGATTGCTTGAACCCTGGAGATTGAGACCAGCCTTGCCATCATGACGAAACCCCATCTCTACAGAAAATACAAAAATTAGCTGGGCATGATGGTGTAAGCTGTAGTCCCAGCTACCTGGAGGTACAGGAGGCAGAGGTTGTAGTAAGCTGAGACCATACCACTGTACTCCAGCCTAGGTGACAGAGTGAGACCCTGTGTCAATAATAATAATAATAATATGTAAATAAATAAATGAGCACTCATAAATTAAATAAATAAGTCTAAGCATTTTCAATTTACTGTAAATTAAGTAAATCCTTAATAAACAAGTTGGCTTTAAAATTATTGGTAAAATAAAAATAGAAATGTCTTCATAATTATCAGCAGTACATTTTTGTCTGAGTTTTATATTTCTCTCTGCTTGGTATTTAAAGATATTTAAACTATGGTTTGGCACAAAAGGTTATAAGACTATAAATCTAGTCATGAACAGAATGATCTTTGTGTGATGTTTTTTGATAAATAAGGCCAATTTAATATTGTTAGTATGATTTTCAAATACAGCTGAATCTGAATTATTGGCAAAATACCCATATATTTAAAGTTGTTACTTAGATGAACAACTGATATTCACAGGTTGTAAAAATGGTTAACAAGAAAATGATAACAAGCTTTGTCTAATATATCAGTTCTCATAAGTAATTTAAATAAACTGCTAAAATAAATGAAATGTAAATAGGATAAATGTTGTAGGTAAACTTTAATGTAATTTAAAATACTGAAATTATTTTGGATGCTCATTAGACGTCTGCGTCATTCTAAGTAAGAAATGATTATGATATGGGGAAACAGGTTTTTTCTAAAAAAACGTGAAATGTTCTCATCTATAAAGTGTTATAATTCAGGATTTTTTGTTTCAGGGTTTTCACTAAAATTTAAGGTTACCGAGCATAAGAATTCTAGTTAATATATAATTCTGTATATAGACTGTGCCATAAAAGATGTGGTTTTATTGAGAAAAAGAATAATTTTATTTAATTCAGAAGTTATCTAAAGGTTAATTCAAATTATGGAATTGGAAGGTTATTTATGAAACAAGGTAGAAAAGAAACAGTAAATAGAGAAGAGAGATGTGAAAAAGATTGGTCACTGGATTAGAACAAGATTTCTTTAAAATAGTGCCTTGCTGCTAATAAAATTACAGAGGTTTTGATTTTGATTCTATGCTCACATTTTAAACACTTATCAGATTCATATCTCAGAGTGCAACTCTGTTGTGCCTTGCTATTTTAGCTGTTTTGTCCCCTTGCAAAGGACTGAGATAATAACTCTCTCCTTCAACTTTTTCTCCAGCTCTTGTAATTTTTTTCCTCTGTTCTAACCATGATTGTGACTGGAATGTTTCTCTTGAAGGATTAAAAAGCAATGCTTTCCTCCAGTTTAACTTGATTCTGTACTCTTGGCTTTTCTTGATACGTCTGAATTGCTCCATGTAACCAGAAAACTTCTCATCCTGTTCCCCTGCTCAAAGTACTAGTTTTCTAGTTGGTTGTTTCCTCTGTAATATAACGTTCACTTATAACTCTGAACACACGCCTCCTGTGTCTGATTAATTCCAGTACGCTTTTCATCAGGTCATCTAAATGGGCTTCCTGTAAGGAGAAGCAATCACACTGCAGAAGATCTTTCTTTGCCTTTTGGTAACTAGCCTAAGAAAAATATTTTACATTTAATCAAGATAATGTCTATGCCATCGTTATTAGCTTTTTGATTGCTTTTAAAAACTGAGATTTAATGAATTAAGGCTTTTACATGTACGTAACTTTCTGTATTGCTTTTAAAGACCTTGTGCCATTAAGTTACAGAGCTTTCACTCTTGGATCTGAAAATAGCACCAATTCCTACTAAATCTTGAACACTGACATAGTCAAAACCCTTTCTTCAGACCCAGGAGAAGGTGACAATCAAAGTGAACTGCTTTCATGAGTCACAGGGCCAGAAACAAACTACCAAATCCCTCTAGGCCCACGACTATCAAAGAAGAGGCATGAGATTGTAAGGACCAATTTTGAGAGGTAAAATCCGTTAAGAGTTTTTCTAAAATTTAAACATCAATATCAAGAACATGCCGATGCAAGGCCAGAATCTAGACCCCTGTGTTAGAAAAACATATGTTGTTATATTAACCTTTGATTCCTGGGTGGCCATGGTATGGAGTTGCCGCAGTGCCGCATTCAGATATTAAAAGTAAAGTTACAGTAAAATTTAGATATGAATTCAACTCCTGGGAAGTTCATTCCCTGGATGTAAAAAGAAGTGCAAACTAATAAGGAAAAAGCAAACTATTTAATCCCTTTGTTATTGTTATCTGTAATAGCTACAATGGAAGTAAAAGAGTGCTGGGTTGGGTCTTGAGGCTGGACCAAGCTCAGATGTGGGTCTGTCTGAGCTAGATCACTAACCTCAAAGCTACCACAAAAGGGGAAATTATGCCAAGGAAATAAAATTACCTCTGAAATCTGTGGTTTCCAAGAAGGTAATCAATGTGGGAGGAAGGGCAAAAACAAAGTAGAGGGTAACTATTAAAACCAGAAGGAATAATGTGAAGCAATTATTCCATTTTGTTGATTGGTATCATCAGTTTCCTAAGAAACATTTACTAAAATGAATTGTGAGAGTAACTAATTTGGAAGCGATGTTTTTTAAATGCTGCAGAGCGCAAGAGTATGTTTTGGTGGATGCAGGATCCATAGCTCACAACTGAGTAATTGCAGATATATATATATATATATATATATATATATATATATATATATATATGTATAGTTTATATACATATATATAAACTAGACACACAGAAGATTATTCCCAAGAGAACAGCCAGCCCTGTGGACTGGGTGTAAAAGCCACTATATGAGCTGCTTGCCCCGGGAAGAGGAACTGCTCCGTTTCACCTGTCAATGGCAGGTGAAGCACCTCAGATGAAGCAGCTGGTATGCTCTGTATGCAAGCCATGGGGACTGGCTGTATGATGACAGGAATATTAAACTTACTTTTTGGCTTTTGATTTGGGGGCTTTTTTCTGTTACTTAAAGGCCTTTAAGGGTTAATGAGTGCCTCTCCACTTCCATTTCTATATAGACTAGAACATTTAATTGACTATAAGTCTTCTGACTCTAAGTCCCTTGGCCATAGGGTTCCCACTGAGGGACAGGATGGACCTAGGGCACATAGCCACCAGACCCTGGCAACAATATGGGACAAAATAGAAGTCTGGCCATGGATGCTGCCTCTGGCATGTAGCAACAAAAAGGCGAAAACTAAAAATAGAGTCCTAAGTCCCCCTTCTGAATAACTGGACCCACTTTTGGCCAAGGAGATGTCAATTGCCAAAAGACAAATTTTACCTGGAAAAAAATCTCACTCTTAGCCCTTCTGAGGATTTAAGAAGTCCCTATAAGTGGTTTGGCTCTTAGCACCTTTGAAATGTGTGGGTACCATTTCTCCAGACTCCCTGTCACTTGAGTATTGTTTCTCTTCTGAAACAGAAGCTAGACCATATATAAAACAATGAGGAAACATACCAACTAGTCTCTTAGAGTTTTCTTCCAACAGGCTCCAGTTCCCTATAGAAGTGCCTCTCCACTATTTGAAACTACAGACCACGTCCAAGACCTGGAAATTCCACTAGGGTGAAGACTAGCTGCAACCACAATGGCACAAAGGGTCAGCTCTTTTGAGGTGTTGCTGACCACTCACTCATCTGTCATGTTAGCTAGTGTTAAGCCATGGATTCATCAAACTCAGGTAAAACTAGTGCCTCTGGGATCCTTCCAGGGAAACAGTTATGGTTTTCTGAAACCTTAGACAGCCTTAAGTTGATATTCAAAACCCAGCCAAAGACTGCAGATGTGAAATCATAAAGGGAACATGCACTTTTCAGGTTGTTATTGGTCTCCCAAAAAAAGACATATCCTTTTGCGTGCAGGATGTAATGAGTCAGGAAGACCTTTGGTAGGATTAGGATTGTTCTCTTGGACTCCCCAGGGGATCCACTCTATATTCTCTGGTATTTTTAAATTAGATTTATCTGTGTTATTAATCATCTTAGTTTTTAAAATCATTAATAAAAATACTCAGACCCTAGTGCTCCAACAAGCCAGATGCCAACCAGACACTCGTGAGTACTTTCAATTGCAGGTGCAGTGTTTCTGTTCCTCATGACTATTCCACAATGAAGAAGCCAGAAGGATCAATGACCAGGTTCCCTATGACTGAGGGACTGACAAATAGAAAGAGGTGACTGAGGCCGACCTTGGTGGCTCACGTCGTAATCCCAGCACTTTGGAAAGCTGAGGCAGGTGCATCAGCTGATGTCAGGAGTTCAAGACCAGCCCGGCCAACATGGCGAAACCCTATCTCTACTAAAAAACATAAAAATTAGCAGGGTGCAGTGTCAGGTGCCTGTAATCCCAGCTACTTGGGAGGCTGAGGCAGGAGAAGTGCTTGAACCCCGGAGGTGGAGGTTGCAGTGAGCCAAGATTGCGCCATTGCATTCCAGGGTGGGAGACAGAGCATGACTCCACTTAAAAAAAAAAAAAAGAAAAAAGAAAGAAGGGACTCAAATTGTTGAAATTGGTCCTCTCTTGAAAAGTGTTAAAACTTGAAACTTACATTTTTCTTATTTGAGTTCCTTCCTCAGGAAACTGACCCTCAGGCGAGGAACTGAAACACTGGATCACCACATCCAGACTGATCTCCCAACTTTCTGGCTGACATCACGTAAATAAAAAGCCTTCTTCCCGGGCAGTACTCATTGTCTCAGTGATTGGCTTTCTGTACAGCAAGCAACAAGACTTAGACCAGTGTTACCTGGCATTCTGGTAACATTGCTGTCCAGTTTTACAAGTGAGGAGACTGAGGCTCAAAGAGGTTGCACACCAAGCACAGTGCCAGAGCCAGCATTCACACAAGGGTCTGTCTGTCTTCAAAACTTAAGAGTTTTTCCACTAAACTGGGCATTTCCCTGGATTTTGAACCCTGTCTCTGCTACCTATTCACCTTACTGGTAACAGGATTTATATTTTTCACTGGAGACATACTCTTTCTTCATGGTGTGTGATCCTGGTGGGACACTCAGTCAGGGTATCCTGGTACCCCTGCCAAGGAAAGTTGAAGCAGATCCTTCCCAAGTGTCCCTTAGTTCCTTCTACCTGGATCCTTGGGTCTTCCCTTATTTCTGCCTTGTCTGAGACTTGTCTGTTTTTTTTTTCCTTTGATATAAGCCATCTTACATATTTCTATGAAATTCTATTCTAGGTTAAGTCATCCAGAGTCTGTTTCTATTGCTCATAAAATTTCTAATTAGAACAGTTAAAGACCATACCTCATGGAGGCAGTGGGAAGATTAAATGACATTTTGTTTACATAGCAGTTAGCCCAATACCTAGCACACAGTAAGTGCTCAATAAATATCAGTTGCTCTTACTACTACTGGTGCTAATAATAATGACTATGAATACCATAGTATAGACAGATTTAGCAGCCCTCACTAAAGAAGCATGCTCTTCTATTTCTGATCAAGTACTATAGTTATAGCACTACATGAATTAAAATTTTAATAAAAGGATTATTTCTTTGCTATATTGCTCCTCTTTGAGAGAATGGTGATCCCATTTATTTATGGGTTTATATGAATCTATAGCTTCAAAGAAGTCATTTCAATCTCCCCAAACATTATTACTACACAGTTTACTACTTATTAACTAGTTACATGGTTGTTCTATTTAATAGTTGGCTGGGTAACTAGCTGATAGAAAGACACTAATTGGATGGCCTTACTCTAATAATGCAAAAAAAAAAAAAAAACTGAGAGAAGGAAAACTGCCCACTGAAGGCTCTTCCATAAGGCAGAAAAGTGGTTCTGGCAAGTAATTACATTTACCAGCCTTCCTTGCATTCAAGGGTGCTCATTTGACTAGATCTTGCTAATGTAATGTGAGTAAAAGTAATGTGTATCAATTCTGGTGTGCCTTCTCCTCATAGCCTTCCCCCTTCTGCTGGCTTCATGAAAAGGACTTTAAGACTGACCCTAGGATATGGGAGAACCAGAAGACAGAAAGAGCCTGGGTCCCCATGTTACCACATGGAGGAAAGTTATCTGCCTATTGACCAGAAAAACCCACTGTGTTACACAGCTGAAATTTTGTGGCTAATTTGCTGTACCAGCTATCACCCTAACAAATACAAAAGTTTAATTCCTAATTTAAATACACATAATTACAAATCTTTCTCTAACATAGCTATAATTTAGAACACAATATAAAGGAATAGTACTCAACAGCAAATGTTAAGAAATTCCTGAGTAAGCTTCATACATGATTATCAGTTGAATCCAATGATGAGATTCTTATAGACAAATTGTTCTTTATTTTTTCCCACACTTTGAGAACTATGATAAATTCCTAGGTATAATAGTGAGTATCCAAAAAATGACTAGAAGGTAATATTGATGCCTCTTATGAAGAAAAGGGGAGATATAGCTTGCTCCTCATGACAGTTCTATTGAGAATCCTTTCTTGGCTGAAGTGTATTTTCCCTCAATCTTTTCTAACAATCAAAAATGCGTCTAAGAAATATATATCACAGCAGTACATCAGAACAGCTTTGCTTCAAAAAGCCTATAGGCTGCCTTATTTTGGCCTATACCTGTTTGCTTAAATTTTTCAGAAAGGAATAATTCTTTTTGGACACACTTCCATTTAACAATTGCAACATCCCTCCCTTTGGCATCTTGTCACTTATCATTTCAAACCATTTATTTGGATCCAGGACCATGAGAACTCCCCTGGCCATCTTCTTCCAGTCAAAACATTTCCTCAACATCTGTTTTTACTAATTTGCTAAACTTATCTCCAGCCTCTGAACTTCAAAGTATCATATAAAAATGTTTACTGAATTCTTTTAGATGATCCTTTAAGAGGTGAACAACGATTGGACTGCGTGTCCTTTCTTTCCTAAATCTGCTTTTTAGACACATTTAACTAAATAGTTTTCAAACAGACAAAAAGTGGTTTCCTCACATTACCTAACAAAAACTAGATAAAGTAAAATTCTTGTTCATTTGAAAAAGGAATTGACCCATGGAAGAATTCAGGATGGAATGCAAGTAAATACTAGTAGTTAATTATTCTCTGGTTTTGTTTTTCTTGGTGGGGGGGCATGTGTGTGTGTGTGTTTTGTTTTGTTTTGTTTTGATGAAAGGATTTAAGGCACGAGCTTTATTTGCTTAGTTGCGTTTTACTTAGTTTACTGGAAATTCTTGAATGTTTTATAAATTAGAAGGCAGCAGGACATCATAAAAGATATTATGTATACATATGAAAAACTCTATTCACATTATTTCCTGGGACAGGAAAGGGTGGCATTGATAACAAAGGCAAGCAGCACTCACTGAATCACAGGTTTTCATTATTTCCACAGGTAATGCTATGGCAGCTTTCTACTCTGTTTATCTCTGCTGAATGTAAATGCAGTCTAATAAGTATTTTGAGTGTCTACGACCACAGATATTAAAAGATGAGTAAGTCATGTTCTCAGCCTTTGAAGGGGTTTCTGGTCCAGGGAAACAGATGCAATAAAAGGAATTAAATTTGGGGTGATGAAAATGTTGTGGAGATGAATAGTGGTGATGGCTGCACAATAATATGAATGTACTTGAGGCCACGGTACTAGGCACCTGAAAGTGGTTGAGATGGTATATTTGATGTTATGTATATTTTATCACACACACAAAAAAGAAGGAATTAAAAATTCTCTCCTCTTCTTCTGTCAGAGAAAGAATGAATCAAAATAAATCAAATGGCACCAGTACCATGCCTTGGGCAAGAGAGAATTAGAAGCCAATGTTATGGTTTTCCCATTTGGGATGCTAGCTATCAGGTCCAGGCAGATAGTGAAGACTCAAAGGCATCTCAGTGCCATCACAGGCCGTGTTTTGTTCCTCAAGGGCAAAGTCAGAGTCATGCCAGGGGGTGTTCTTTCCTGGAAATGTACTGACTACAGTGTCTCTGAGGAAAATTAATGATTTTGAAAACTGTACCCCTTTTAGAGATGACCCAGTAAAGGCAGCAGCTGGGCTCCAGCTCTCACAGAAGGGCAGGGCCAGCTTCATGGGCATGAGACCAGTGCAGTGACACAGGACACCATGCTGAGAAGGGCTCTTGTTTAGGGCTCTGCTGTCACTATCTCAAAATTCATAATAATTTTTTAACAAAAGGTTTCACATTATCATTTTATACCAGACCCAGAAAATTAGGTAGCTAGCAAGTCCTGCAGAGGTAGGAAGACACAGCCCCTTTCAGTCCAGAGCCTTCATGAAGGGCAGAGAAGGATAAGGCTCAGGAGGATGCAGCCTCAGACATTTCACAACTTGGGAGAAGCCAAAAGAAACCCAGACAGAGAAATCTCCCATGGAAAGGAATAGAGTTGTCTTTCAGACCAAGAGGATTAAGAGACCAAAAAATGGGATTGCATAACAGTGTTTGGTGGGGGTGTGGGCAGAGTATGAGCCCAACCAGGGGTACAGGCAGCATCCACATCACAAATTTGAAATGCCTTCCCTTAGGAAGTTCTGAGTTAACTAGAACTTTGACCTCTATAAAACCTTTCTTAGAATTCTCAGTCCTTCAAAAAAGACCTTTATATACTGACATTAAAGTAAGTCATGTGGATCTGGTGAAGGCTAATGGAGCTCTCCTTCTGAGCTCCGGTTTAGAAAAGCATTGTTGCTGACCTTCCTGTCTACTCACACCCTAGGCCTGCAAGAAGCTTTCTGCAGTAATGGAGACTCCCTAATGCAGGAGGTACCCAAGAAGCTCCAAACATCCTGACTCACCTGTCCCATGTGAAGATTTTACCATAAGAAGAAAGAAGGAGGCTCTTGATCCAAGATAGCCGAATAGGAACAGCTCTGGAGTGCAGTTCCCAGTGAGAATGCAGAGGGTGAGTAATCAGCACATTCCCAAATGAGTTTTTACTGCCCACAGACCAGGAGATTCCTGGGTGGAAAATACCACGAGTCTCCAGCATGGCTGTTTCAGCCAGCACAATGGGTTTCCGCACAAAAACTCACACACAAATCTGGGCAACATTTCAACTGGCACCTGAAACGGCTGGGAGACAGAATCACCCATTCAACTGTAAAAAGGGGAGCTGAAACAGGGAGCCAAGTGATCTGGCTCAGCGGATCCCACCCCCACAAAGACCAGCAATCTGAAACGCTCTTGATTAAGAGTTTCACAACAAGCACAGTTGGACCCAGGATGGTCCAGCTCTGTGGGGAGAAGGGTGTCCACCATTACCAAGGAAATCCACCACTACCAAGGCAGTCTGCCATTATCGAGGCAATCCGCCATTTCCAAGGCAGTCTGCCATTGCAGAGGCAGTCCACCATTACTGAGGCAGACTGCCATTACCAAGGCAGTTATAACTATACCTCTATAAACAAAACCACAAGGAAGTTCACAGAGCAGCTGGGCAGAGGCCACAGCAGCTTAGCAATGCCTCTGCTGGCAGACTGTGACTAGGCTACCTCCTTGCTGGCCAGGGCATCTCTGAAAAAAGGCAATAGCACATCAGGAACTTATAAATAAAGTTCCACCTTCCAGGAGAGAGCACATGGGAAAAAAAGGCAGTTATGAGTTCCACTGCAACAGACTTAAATGTACCTGCCTAGCAGCTCTGAACAGAACAACAGAGCTCACAGCTCAGCACTTGAGCTCCTATAAGGGACAGACTGTCTCCTCAAGCAGCTCGACGACCCATGCATATCCAAAGAGGCACATCATAAAGGAGAGCTCAGGCTGACATATGGTGGGTATCCTTCTGGGACAAAGATAACAGAAGAAGAAACTGGCAGCAACCCTTACTGTTCTGCAGCCGCTGCAGGAGATCCCCAGGCAAGTAGGGTCTGGAGTGGACCTCCAGCAGTCCTACAGCAGGGGGACCTGACTGTTAGAAGGAAAACTAAGAAACAGAAAGAAATAACTTCATCAGCAACAAAAAGGACGTCCACTCAGAGACCCCATATGAAAGTCACCAACCACAAAGACCACAGGTAGATAAATCCACAAAGATAGGAAGAAATCAGTGCAAAAAGGATGAAAATACCCAAAACCAGAATGCCTCTCCTCCTCCAAGGGATCACAACTCATCACCAGCAAGGGAACAAGGCTGGATGGAGAATGAGTCTGATGAATTGACAGAAACAGGCTTCAGAAGGTGGGTAATAACAAACTTCTCTGAACTAAAAGATCATGTTCTAACCCAATGCAAAGAAACTAAGAACCTTGAAAAAAGGTTTGATGAAATGCCAACAAGAAAAAGAAGCTTAGAGAGAAATATAAATGAATTGATGGAGCTGAAAAACACAACATCAGAACTTCACAAAGCATACACAAGTTTCAGTAGCCGAATTGACCAAGCAGAAGAAAGGATATCAGAGATTGAAGATCAACTCAATGAAATAAAATCAGAAGGCAAGATTAGAGAAAAAAGAGTAAAAGAAATGAACAAAGCCTCCAAGAAATATGGGATTACAAGACCTAATCTATGTTTGATAGGTGTACCTGAATTTGACAGAAAGAATGAATTCAAGTTGGAAAACACTCTTCAGGATATTATCCAGGAAAACTTCCCCAACCTAGCAAGGTAGGCCAACATTCAAGCCCAGGAAATACAGAGACCACCACAAAGATATTCATCAAGAAGAGAAACCCAAGACACATAAACATCAGATTCACCAGGGTTGAAATGAAGGGAAAAATGCTAAGAGCAGCCAGAGAGGAAAGGTCAGGTTACCCACAAAGGGAAACCCATCAGACTCAGAGCAGATCTCTCGGCAGAAACTCTACAAGCCAGAAGAGAATGGGGGCCAATATTCAACATTCTTAAAAAAAAAAAAAAAAAAAAAAAAAACTTTCCAACTGAATTTCATATCCAGCCAAACTAAGCTTCATAAGTGAAGGAGAAATAAAACCCTTTACAAACAAGCAACTCCTGAGAGATTTTGTCACCACCAGGTCTGCCTTACAAGAGCTCCTGAAAGAAGTACCATGCATAGGAACAACCAGTACCAGTCACTCCAGAAACATACCAAATGGTAAAGAGCATTGACACAATAAAAAACTGCATAAACTAATGGGCAAAACAACCAGCTAGTATCAAAATGGCAGAATCAAATTCACACATATCAATATTAACCTTAAATGTAAATGGGCTAAATGCCCCAATCAAAAGACACACATTGGCAAATTAGATAAAAATTCAAGACCCATAGGTGTGCTATATTCAGGAAACCCGTCTCAGGTACAAGGACACACACAGGCTCAAAATAAAGGGATGAAGGAAGATTTACCAAGCAAATGGAGAGCAAAAAAAAGCAGGAGTTGCAATTCTAGACTCTGATAAAATAGACTTTAAACCAACAAAGATCAAAAGAGACAAAGAAGGGCATTACATCATAGTAAAAGGATCAATGCAACAGGAAGAGCTAATGATCCTAAATATATATGCACCTAATACAGGAGCACCCAGATACATAAAGCAAGTTCTTAACAATCTACAAAGAAACTTAGACTCCCACACAATAATAGTGGGAGACTTTAACTCTCCATTGTCAATATTAGACAGATCAACGAGACAGAAAATTAACAAGGATATCCAGGAATTGAACTCAGATCTGGACCAAGCAAACCTAATAGACATCTACAGAAATCTCCACCCCAAATCCACAGAATATACATTCTTCTCAGCACCACATCGTACCTACTCTAAAACTGACCACATAATTGGAAGTAAATCAATCCTCAGCAAATGCAAAAGAACGGAAGTTGTAACAAACAGTCTCTCAGAACACACGGCAATCAAATTAGAACTCAGGATTAACAAACTAACTCAGAACCACACAACATCATGGAGACTGAACAACTGGCTCTTGAATGTTGACTGGATAAACAATGAAATGACAGCAGAAATAAAGATGTTCATCAAAACCAATAAGAATGAAGAAACAATGTACCAGAATCTCTGGGACACATTTAAAGCAGTGTCTGGAGGAAAATTTATAGCAATAAATGTCCACATGAGAAGCAAGGAAAGATCTAAAATCGGCACCCTCTCATCAAAATTGAAAGAGCTAGAGGAGCAAGATCAAAAAAACTCAAAAGCTAGCAGAAGATACAAAATAACTAAGATCAGAGCAGAACTGAAGGAGATAGAGACACAAAAAACCCTTCAAAAAATCAATAAATCCAGGAGCTAGTTTTTTTAAAAGATCAACAAAATAGACCACTAACCAGATTAATAAAAAATAAAAGAGAGAATAATCAAATAGATGCAATAAAAAATGATAAAGGGGATAACACCACAGATTCCACAGAAATGCAAACTACCATCAGAGATTACTGCAAACAACTCTATGCACATAAACCAGTAAACCTGAAAGAAATGGATGAATTCCTGGACACTTGCACCCTCCCAAGCCTAAACCTGGAAGGATTGGTTGCTGCTTCAACTTCAGCCCTATTGATTGCTGCCTCAACTTCAGCCTTTGTTATTGGTGTGTGTGTGTGTGTGTGTGTGTGTGTGTATACACACATATATAATAGAAGAAGAAGAAAGAAGACTGCAAGCCCCCCAGTGTTGTGTTGACATATAGATTATGGCTTTTTTATACAGAATAATTATAATCTCTTCCTGTACTGTTTGAAATTTTTTTATTGTAGATATATGTAACTGGCTTATGAACCCTGTCAACTCACTGGGATATAAAGGTGACTTTTTAGGCAGTAGCTATTCCTAGACGTCTTATATAAGTAGTGCCTTCCTTAATATAATCTTGACCCAGTTCCATAAGTTTTCAGACACTCTGACTTATACAAACAGTACCCTTTCTATTTCCATGATTTAGTCCTGTTTATTTTTTTAAAAAAGACTTCCATATCACATCTGATTCAAATTTTTCTCTCTACTCCCAACCCTGCCCCAAGAATAGGCAGGAGCTTTGACTTCACTCACCTGAAGTGGAGGGTTTGACTTCCACACCTCTCCTCTCCCCTTCTTCTACCCACTGCCACTTGCTGCCCTGTCAGGGTGGGGCTCAAGGAGCAAGAAAAGAACAAAAACTACCCTTCTGACTGGGCCAGTCTTGCCTGATTTGTTGCAGTCTTGCTTGAGTTTAGTATTAATTGCTGTTTTCACTCATTGTATATACACTCAACACAGTTGATATGGATGGCTGGTTACTGCAACATTGACCACTAGTAAAAATCTCACTACTCCTATCTGATTTTTTCCAATTCCCTGGCAAAGCAGACATCCCAAAAAGAAATAAGAATGATAGTTATCCTTTTGGAAGGTTGCCCTCCCAACCCTTTTTTTTTTAAATGGAAATTCTTTCAGGATCTCCTCTTTCTCTTGGGGAAAGAAAGCATCTCCTCTCAAAAATGTGAGTGAGGGGATAGCCTCTCTTCTTGTATTGACGGTGTGGAGGGAGGATGGTTGGTGGTAGAGCTGGTTTCTGAATTTGTTTCCATCTTAAGCCTGAGGAGTGGTAGCTGAACCACCTGTTGGCTTTGCTATGAACAAAGAATGTGGGATTTAGCCATTATTCTGGGACAATCTGTCAGCTTATTTGCTGACACTTGTATTTTCTTTATTAAAAATTTTAAAAAATTATAATATATGGCCTATGAAAATATGGTATAGGTATACACAGAGAACTCTTTCATAGAATAGCAAAGGGCTACTTCCCCAATCCTACAAAAGGAAGGATCAAGGACAATGTGCTAGAGGAGAGGATGTCTTACCTAAATCATAATTAGAAAGTAGAAATTATCATACTGGAAAAGGAAAGGTAGAGCAAGGTTACTCAAACTTGGTATTATTGACATTTGGGCCAGATAGGTCTTTGTTATAGAAAGCTGACATTCTTGGACTCTATTCACTACTTGCCAGTAGCACACTTCCCCATGTTATGACAAACAAAATATCAGCAGACATTGGCAACTGTCTCTTCAAGGGACAAAACTGTCCCTGGTTGAAAACCACTGGGGTCGAGCCTTATAGACAGAGGAAAAAATCATGATCAAAGGCACCAAGTATGGAACAACATGATATTTCTGAAAACTACATAGTTCTATATTACTCAAGTACAAAGTGCAATGCAGGATGTGGTGGGAGGTAGAAATGACAAACATGGGGGCCGGATAATGGAAGGTCTGGTCAGGAATGCAGATGTGATGGGATGACATCCCTATGGTGATGGTGAGTCTCAGAAGGGAATGACAGAGTCATATTTGAATTTCAGACAGATGGGAAGAGTAAGACTTTTGGCAATTGGACCATGTTAGGATTCACTCAGGATAGCTGGCAAAATATTAGGAAAATATTAGGGAAAGTTATAAGATTATAGTCTTAAAATCTTTTGGAAGGCCGAAAGGTTTTGATGGAACAGGATGAAGGCAAGAAATTCTTACATTAGAGTAATAAGTCATAGGGTGAAGATTCAGGGACAATAAAAGCTTCCCCAATTAAGTTGTTTACCCTACATTCCTTGATTTCTACTCTAATTTGTTTACTCATGTAAACTTTGTGCTGGGTGGTCCTCTCAGGGGGAGGTCAAAAGGGAATTACCTGTTAATAGTGTTTACTCTGGGCCCCAGAACCAAAAGCTTTTACCATTTGTAAAACCACTCTTTTAACCATGTTAATCATCCACAAACCTGTTGACTTAGAACCTCTCTTATTAAATCTATATTAAATAAAGTGAGGAGGTACAGGGAGGCATGGTTGGTTAGCTGCAATCTCCCTCTAAAAGCAGCTGATGACCATACCTAGCCCACTCAGATTCACTGTATGCTGGTGTTTGTGAGTGCATTCATTCATCTGTTGATTGAGTCAGGGTCTGCAAGACAGACCTCCACAGGTGGTGATCAGTGTCTCAGGACCACTCAGGAGCTATGTCAGAAATCAAGACAGGGATGAGAAAATGCACCTGAACTGGAGGAGTGTAAGGAGGGAGAGGGAGGGGTTGAAGTGTATGTAGGAAGTCTGCATGGATGGTCCCACAGCTGATGAAAAGAGAAGACAGAAGGAAGGGCTTTCACCTTCCTTGCTTGGAAAAAAGAAAAGTTGAGTTGTGGGTCCTTTCTTGTTGGTTAGTTTAAGCCTATGGAAATCTATTTCATATTGATAGTATTCTGAATTTTCCAACAGAGAATTCAAATTTTCTGGGAATTCAAATGACAAAGACAAACTTACTCAACACACAAAGCACCACAAACAACACAGCTGTGCTTTGTGAAAACAGATTCCTCTTTTCAAATGCCATTGTGACATTACTTTAACATTGCTCAAACTATGAATGAAAAGTTGTTGTGGTTTTGACATTATCTCAGGAAGGCAATTTAAAAAAAAAAAGAAACATGAAAGGGCCAATGTACCATAAGGAGAAGGAGGTGGGTCCTTACAAAGAAGCTGATACATAAGGCTTTGCCCCAGGTTGGCACTTTATCTGAGAAGAGAACATGGCTATAACTTTGCTTTGATACATTACAAATTAATTCCAATGGAAACTGATTTATGAACAGGAACAGTATAGATACAAGAACAAAGCAATATTGTAGAATTTATGAGGAAGCATCAACAGCATTTTTAATGTCCTACATGGGGTGAATCTTTTAAAAAGAGAATTGTCTCCTAAATAAACATCATGGTAAGCAACCCAGGAAGTTAAGTTCCCGTATTAGCCTCTTTTTCTGTTCTTTTCAGTATCCCAGAACATTTAAAGTGATAAGCAGCAGCTGATAAACAGCAGCTAAAGGAGGACAGGAAACAGACAGAATTCAGCTTTAGTGACAAATCTCTACATGCAAATCCCAATCCTGGATATGTGGCTACAATAGTGTCCCCAAATGACAAAGAAATGCATTAGTCCAATTTCTTTATTTAAGTACATTTTTCATGTGTTACCATTACAAAAACATAAAAACTATTTCATTTTCTACTTGACATATTCATTCCCAATGGCTTGCATGTCCAAGTGAAGATCTGAAAACTCTCCAAATAACACACAATAACATGAGAAGAGGAAGGAAACAAAAAAGGTAGGGGTTGAGAAGTGGGTTGGAGTTAAGAGCAATGTGCATTTCTCTTTATGTTCCATATTTGTTTAACAGTCTATAATCAAAATCACAACTGATTTAGTTCCAGCAATGTAGCAAGAAGAGCTTATTATTACCAGATTAAAATATTATGCATAGGGTAGAGTAAGAGCACCTATATTTCTTAGGCATCTCTTAGTTAATGACATCTGTGTTTCATTCTTGGTTGCCCATTGCAAATTACTTCACTTTTCTATATAAGATAGCCCTGATCAGTAAAATGGGCATAATGTAGCCAGCACCATTCTGTGAGTATAGGCAATATCTGATGTTAGGTTTGACCCCTTTAGAAATACCTCTAGAGCAATGGTACTCAGAGTATGGTCCAAAGACTGGTGGCATCAAACTCATCTGGAAATTTATTAGAAATTCTGAATGACAAGCCCCACCTGAGACTTTTGAAATAAATCAGAAATTGCATTTTAACAAGATAGTTAAGTAATACTGATGATTCAAAAACCACACTTTGAGTAGCAGTACCCTAGAACCACGCTGCTGATCTGCAAACTGTTCCTAGTCCATTACCAGATAAGTACAGAATTTGAGTGTAAGCAATTAAAACATTTATAGTGATTTGACCTTGTGGTCATATCCAAAGCACATACAGTAAAGACTCATCTCCTTTGATAGGAATGGACCAGCAGGGCAGGGTGGGTTCCAGGCCTGATGTGGTGAGTTGGATGTGACAAAAGTTGCTATCAGTCACGGACAACAGAACTACACATAGTCATGATGGATTTTTTAAAAGAAATGAAAGAGGGAAAGTAGCCCTTCACAGTGTCTGAAAAGCACTACTCTAGAGCATGGGTCCACAAATTTTTTTCTATAAAGGGACAAATAGTAAATACCTTAAGCTCTGTAAGACATAAGGCCTCTGTCACAACCACTCAACTTCATCATTGTAAAATGGCAAAAGACCGTATGTAAGGAAATGGGCATGACTATGTTTCAATAAAACTTTATTTATCAAAATAGGTAGAGGGTCAGATTTGGCCCATGTCCTGTGCTAACTCCTAATTTAGAAGACCAGTGTTAGCCAAATACAACGCCACCAGAAGATTATGCTGAATCCAATGATCCAATACGAACCCTTACCTTTAAGAACTGAGAAGGAGATAAGACACTCAGCTGCCATCCTCTACTTCTTTCAGTGATTTCACTATTTGCAGTGGCCATAGCAGAAACAGAACCTGCTCTGCTCCTTGTGTTCCTGTAACAGTGGGAAATCTGCTAGGACAAGGCCAAACACACATTGACAACCCTCAGCTACCGTTCTAGCAAAATAAGAGGATCAAAAAGGAAATGTTCATGTTGGAGAAGGAAAAAAAAATTCTCCCTTTTTCTAGTTCAGAGTTCTGCAAACTATGGCCCATCAGTCAAATCCAGCCTGCTGCCTATTTTTATGAAGAAAGTTTTATTGGAACAAAGCTATCCCCATTCATCTATACATCACCCATGGCTGCTTTTGAGCTAAAGTGGCAGAGTTGAGTAGCTGCAACTGAGACCTTATGGCCTACAGAGCCTAAAAATATTTATTATTTAAGTCTTTACAGAAAAGTTTGCCACATCTGCCATAGTTCCTCATCCCATGACTGGTAGCCCTTTGTTCTAGAAAGCTACCAGCAAATGGATAAGATGTAGGTTTCTATGTTGCCATTAATGGGACTGTTGCCAACTGCTTCCTCTGGAAAATATCTTCCTCTGCTAAACAAACTGGTGCAGACAGGGAGGCTTCTTGCTGAGTTTCTCCCAAGTTTCTTAGTGGCTTTCAAGTTCCTTTTAAGTAGGTTATTTTACTGTTAAAACCATATAGACAGAATTACTTATTTATGAGGCAGTCTGTTAGTCATGTAAAAGGCAGCAATAACTCGATGTCTTTTTACATTAAACTCATACAAAGAATATTAAAAGCCTTGACAAGCTAAAAGCTTGACAGGGCAGACAATATCAACCTTGCATCTGGACCTCTGGAACAGTCCCAAAGTGGGTGAAGAGAACAGTTGCTAAACAAATGGGGTCTCTCATTTCCTAGACAATTCAGGACTGTTTTTGTCAATGCTTCAAAGAATAGAAAGCATCTTAAATGCATGGAGCAAACTTCAACAAACAAAACCTTCCGGCCTTTGAATTCATTGTAAGTAACACTCCTAACACCGCAAGAAAGTAGGCTGTGATGGTTTGGGTGAAAGCAGACATCCACAAAAAAAGCTCTGTGTAACATGGTGTTAACAAAACACAGTTGTTTCACTTTAGAGAGTTGGAAAGAAGCAAGTGCTGTCTCATTGACCAAAACTTTTGCAGTGGCTCCTTATAAATACTACTAGTGCCACCTTCTGGTCATCTGGTTCTATGGCATGCCTCCTGGCACAAGGCCCCAGTTTCCACCCTCCAGCAAATAATAGGTATTGTAGAATCATGGACTCCCAACAAAAGAGATCTGTAGGGTTTTCTAGAGATCATTGCAGATTACAGACAGCCCAGATCGAGCTGCACTTTTAAGATTTCATATACTTCAAGACAACGGTTTAGCCTCACTGGAAAGACCAGGAACACTTTCAGTTCTAATTCTTGGCTTCAAAAGCTTGAGAATTCTCTGTCAGCAAGAGAAATACAACTATGCAACTGAGATTTCTCTCCCAGCTCTCCCCAAACCACCAGAGACAGCCAGGCAAGGGGAAAGTCATTGGGGAAGACAAGAAGTAGTCAGTATTTGGAGCCACTTTCCCTAGACAAGGAGGAAATGAAGCACTACACCACTCAGGATTTGGACCACACTTCTTTAACCAGGATGCCATGCTCCCCACTGGATATTTTCAGGGCCAAAGAATGGTAGGAAAGCTAGTTACTCTTCTGTTTTGTAACTCTTGCTGCAGAAACTAGATTAAGTAAATAAGTGGAGGACGCACCCAGAAGCGCTGGGCAAAGCCGTCCTACACGACATGAGAATACGACCCATCTTACTCCTCCCAGAACAGGACCACTCTATCCTCCCTGTCTTCGGGTTCAGTCTCACACATTGGATCGAGAGCAAAGCAGGGCTCAGCTGAGAGGCTTTGGGGAGGAAGACTAGGAAGGGAAGGCTTAAAGCATCACAGGGAGGTACAGCCCAGTGGGAAATACAGAAGAGCCTCAGGGGAAAGGGAGTTCAGCTGTCTCCCCCTTGACAGAAATGCAGTCCTAGCCTCCCTGTGCTAAATCCTTTTGCTTCTGATTTGAAAAACATTTGGCTTCCTGAAAAGTAAAAGCTATCAGATGACTTTTCTTAATCCATCTTGCACATCCTCGGAGTTGATGTCAACAAGCCACAGAGGGACTTCTTACCAGTCCTCCCTGGGCTGAGTAATGAGGGCAATGAGACTGGGCTAGTATGATCCTAGATCCCGAGGGGAGGGAGCGGAAGGAGGTTCACGGGGATCTTCTGGGCACTGTCAGGAAGAGGAAGATCCTCTGAGGAGAAAAGGCATTTGTCTCAACGAAAAATGGTTGTACTGGGGGTAGATGTCATAGTTGATGAAGCCAACCAATGATAAAGGAAGCAAGCTGCCATCTATCTCTTTGGAATGTTTGAAAAACAGTATTTGGGCTTAGAAGATATTGTTATGATTTAGAAATATAGATTCAATTTATTGTTTTCTTAAATCAGATAGGCATTTGTTACCTCTGTTTTACTAATAATGAAATTCAGAAAAGTTCAAGGTCAAAGGGAACAGGGAAAAGTAAACCTAGCTCTGTCTCCAAAAGCCTGCACTCTGTCCACTCTGCTCCATGCCCCCCGATCATAGCAGTTGCTTTTCTCTCACAGTAAAAAGTCTAAAAATGAGCACCTGTATTGAATTGTCTGCATTTCTGGAACAAAGAACCTGAAATACGGATTTCTACACCAGGATTACAGCTTTGCAGAAGTGTTCCTGTGGACAACTGACTCCTGACCTCCAAACTCCCAGCTGAAAAGAACCAAGGGCTTAGGAGCTGGCTTTAGCAACAGCTTTTCTTGCAGCCAGAGCCACAGCAGCTACCCACTGCCAAGAGTCTTAGTTTAGGCTGCATAGACTGGATAGGTTATAAACAAAAATTTATTTCTTACAGTTCTAGAAGCTGGAAATATGAGATCAGGGTGCCAGCATAGTGAAGGGCCTCTTCCAGGTTGCAGACTGGTGACTTCTCATTGTACCCTTACACAAAAGAAAGAAGGCAAGAGAGCTATCAGTGGTTCTTTTTATAATAGCACTAATCTTGCTCATGAGTGCCATACCCTCATGACCTAATTACCTCCCAAAGTCTCCATCTCCATACACTGCGGGTTAGAATTTCAATGTATAATTTTAGGAGGACACAAATATTCAGTCCACTGTACAAGTCAGCAGCCCGAAATGCACCGCTCATTCTCAGCCTGACACAGTCATCATCTCATTGTCATCTTTTCTGTGTCCCTCACTTTTTACCTGGACTTCACTAGGATGAGAGAAGAGGTCATGATCTAGAACAGGTAGATGTTTTACCCTCGTCCTGATATACAGTGTTACTAGCCACAGTTTTTCTATAGCAGACACCAGCAGCTCCATGATCCAGACAGATAAAAAAAAATCTCCACAGTGACCAGAGAAGTCTCCAAAGACAGCACAAAGACCCAGACAATAATTCATTACCATACACCGGCCTCCTTGAGGCTGCCCTCGCAGATACCCATATGGCGTCTTAGGGAGCAGAAAGTGGAGGGGCAAAAAAAAAAAAAAAAATATATATATATATATATATATATATATATATATATATATCCTTTTCTGGTAAGAAATTTGAATCCTGAATTTAAATGAATATTTATCTGAAAGATACTTGAGCTAACCTAACAGAGTGTATTTAAAAACCAAAGACACCGAGTTATCCAGATACCAAGAACTGACAAGTTTTGGATTGATTTTTTTTTTCTTGCTATTGAATGGAATATGGGATTGAGGACAAAATGAGAGCACGTATAAGAAGTAAATGATACTACCTTTGTATTTTGCAAATTTAAGTTGTAATGCATAAATGTCCTATTTTTACTCATGTGTTTGTATGCATCTTTAAGTAAAATAGCTCCTTTTTGACAATGTCAATCTGGATTTCAGTAAGGCTTTTTTTTTTTAAGTTTGCCATCATATCTTTGAGGACAAGATGGAGAAATGCAGGTCAGTTGGTAAAACACTTATGTAAACTCTCATGCTGCCTATATTTTCTTCCTCTTTGGACACCAAATTTTCAGGGAGACATTAACAAAGTGTATTTCCTGTAAGAGAATAAATAGTGTAATGAAGAATCTGATTATTCTATCCAAGGAGGAATGGATAGTTTACCTTGGAAAAATGAAGACTCTGGGTGAAGTGGGGTAAAGGGTATACATCCTTGATAAAGTGGAATGAGTATCTCTGGGAGGCAACCAAGGTTCAAACCATGAATTTTTCTTTACTACAAAATGCTTTATGTCCTCTACATACACTGTATGTATTATAACTCTATGGTTTTCCACAATAACTACAGGTCAAGTGAGCATTGCCGGCCACTGGAAGACAGAAAGCCAGAGCTAGAGAAAAGGGGGTAAGTAGCAAATATAGGAAATGTGGGAGAAGAATCAGCAGCCCCAAGGAGGAGTTAATAGTCACAAAGTAAGTCCATATTCTACATATGCTATCTCTGGTGCAAGTCCAAAGGGAAGACAATAGGGTTCTATCAAAAGAAGTACAGAGAATGTAGCTTCAGAATGGTCAAGTGGGGAAGAGATAAGAGAGCCAAATCTGGAGCAGGGCTGGAAATCAGTCCAGGAGTCAGTGGCAATGGTCATAAACAGGCCCAACCCCTACATATGAACCCAGAAGGAACACAGCTGGAAAGCAGTACCCAGCCACTTTGGTGATAAGAGAGATATCCATATCCCAAACACCTTACTGACAGAGCCAGACAGGAGGAAAACCCATGAAGAAGGGGATTAGTCTGTCTCAGGGGACATACAGAAAGCTAACCCCTTGCTAGCCCTATTGGACCATGGACTTGCCTGAAATTCCACCTTAGAATGATAATTCCCTTGACTTAAATGTAAATGGACCTTAAGTGTTTCTTATCATACTGCCTGTAGTCTCAGGAAAAAAATAGTGCATTAAACCATTTCAATGCATTAACACCTTAATGAGGCTTAGTTCCAGTAGTGGCACTCATTTCCAGTAGTGGCAGCTAGCTGGGATCCAGGTAGATGACGAATCTACTTTGTTTAGCTTAGAAAACTGGCTGGAAGGGCCAAATGAGGGCATTATGCACCGCCTGGGGCTAGGCCTTTGCAGGCAGAGTGAGCAAAAATGAGCCCAGACTGCAAAGTGGCCTGAGAATCTAAGTAACTGGAAGCAAGGACAGGTGGAGGATGAGACCCAGGAAACAGGAATTGGGTAACAGAAAGGAATGTGTGAGGACCCTGAAGGCAAACCTCATTCACATTACACTTCAGCTGAGACCAGGCCCACCCATTGCTGCTGTATTTCACATCTTTCTGACAACAGCAAAATGCACATGCATTCACTCAGCAAATTTCTTCAATCATTTGAAAAAAATTGTTCTTAACAGAATAGCTGAAAGAAACCACTTGCTCATTCATAAAACATAAAGCATCCAAGGTTAGATAGCTTTCCTTGAGGTCCTTAAAACTAAAAGTAGACATTTGTGTTTTTCAAAATGCAAGGGCTAAATCTCCCTCCACCTATTTTTCATACTCAGAATGCAGAAAATAACTAGAAAATAAGGGGATTGGGGAAGACATCCAGCAAGCCAAACTAAATGCTCCAAAGTCAGTGGATTAAATATATGCACTGGAATTGCATGTGAATCATTCAAGGTTTCCTTGTCTTAAAAATATAAAACAAGAGGGAAGCCCAGGAATCTCTTGAAATTAGGTACACTGATTGTTTTAAGAAGTGAGAGTTATCAGGAAAAAAAATAGAAAATATCATAAACTAAGTAGAAAGTTAACAACCTGGGATCATCTGTACAGAAGGAAAGAGATCTAGTTGTATTGAAATCTTGAGGACATTGGAAGATTAAAGTTCACATTTAAGGCTCATTTATTCGAAAAAGAATGAGATTAAATGATTGTAGGAATACTTACCTCCAATAAAGCCTAACAACCTTTATTATCTGCATCCCATATTGGTGCCCTTCTAGTAACTGAAATTATTTGGTGTCTTAAATGTATCCCTGGACATTCTTCACATACAGGCTTTTCTAAAACTGTATATCGAGATAGAGTGTACTAAATAGAATATATCCTTTCTCCTCCCCATCTCAGTCCTAGGAATCTCAGCAATCCTTTCACAAATGGTGTTCTATGAGCTGATTTGTCTTTGTTGTGAACCCACTGCAGGTGGAATGAAAGGCTAGAGTTAATAAAGGTTAAAGAATCGCTTAACCCAGGTGCTGGAATGATAAGAGGCAAGTAAGGTGCTATGATCAGAAAAAATATGGGAAGATTTCATATGCCATGTAAGTTCTTCTATGAATAAGACACATGTATCTCTTAACAAACACGAAGAAAGAATTTGTTGGCTGGGCAAGGTGGCTCACATCTGTAATATCAAAATTTTGGGAGGCTGAGGTGGGTGGACTGCTTGAGCTCAGGTGTTCAAGATCATCCTGAACAACATGGCAAGACTCTGTTTTTCATATATATACACATAATTAGCCAAGCATGGTGGTGCGCATCTGTAGTCTCAACTACTTGGGAGGCTGAAGCCAGAGGATCACTAGAGCCCAGGAGTTCAAGGCTGTAATGAGCCATGTTTGCACCAGTACACTCTAGCCTAGCTGACAGAGACCATGTCTCAAACAATGATAATAATAATTTATTATATAAATAATACGGTACAAAAAGATTCCAGAGGAAAAGGATTGGAGAATCGTCAAACTGACCTAACCATCACAATCCCTCATTTTGAAGCCAATAAATAGAATGTGAGAGCACAGAGGCTCCTGATCAAACCCTGTAGTCAGGACCATTGGGTAAGGGTTTTATTCTAACTCACATGCCAAGATCTGACCCTGACTTAGGTATTTCCCAGAGAGAATGTTATCATCTGCATGTTTGTATCCCCTCAAAATTCGTATGATGAAATGATAATCCCCAGGGCAATGGTATTAGGAGGTAAGGCCTTCTGGAGGGCAATTAGGTCATTGTGGCAGTCTTCACAAATGGGATTAATGCTCTTATAAAATGAACCCAAGGGAGTTCATTTGTCTTTCCCACCATGTGAGGACACAGTGAAAGGGTGTAATCTAACAACAAGGAAATGGGCCCATATTCAACACCAAACTTGTTGACACCTTAATCTTGAACTTCCTACCCTCCGGAACTGTAAGTAATACATGTTTGTTGTTTAAAAGCCACTTAGTTATGGGATTTTGTCCTTTGACTAAGACAAGTAATGTACACAGGTCTGAAAAGAGTTCATTCCACCTGCAGTGGGTTCATACCAAAGACACACCAGCTCACAGAACATCATTTGTGAAAGGACTGCTGAGATTCCTAGGACATATATCCTGGGGAGGAGACAGGATATATTCTATTTAGTACACTCTATCTCAATACACATTTTTAGAAAAGCCTGTATATGAAGAATGTTCAATATATTGGTATCACACGAGTCAAAATGGAAATTTGAAGATGATCACATACTGAGAAAGTACATTTTATTGACCAAACTAGGCCTTTTACAAAATATTTTTCTCAATTAACTATTTTGGAAAACAGAAAAATCATGTTTTAAAATAAGATAAATTTTGAGACACTTGGTAGTCATTGATCTTTCTCACTTCCATTATTCTGTCTTATGCCTTTCATTTTCATCTGAGAACATATCCCTTGCTCTCTTTCAGTCCACTGGATGCTTCAGATATCCATCCCAGCCCCAGGGGAGAAGACAATTACCCAGATCTAAATCAACCAGTGCATAGCATTTCCCTATATCAAAGTCAAGATGAAGAAGTGGGTATGATCTAAATCGGTTCAACCAGAGTTAATCTCACAAGTTTTACAGGATCACCTGGAAAAGAGGCAGAGAATAGTGAGTCTATGAGGCTAGGACAGCTGTGGCAATGCTACTGACCATGTGGAATTAAATCCAGATGAAGCATAAATGAGAGATGGAGAGAAACGGGGTCCTGGTGATCCCATCTGAGCCCCTCCATGAAACAGCCCTAACTTCAACCTTTCACTTTCATCTACCATTAAATTCCCCTTTTGCTAAACCCATTTTGGTTGGCTTTCTGTTACCAACCACTAAAATTACTGGCTATAATGATTTCAGGTAAGTCAGATGTTATTGTATGGAAATAAATATTTATCAAGGCAATATAATTGTGCACCAATTAATACTTCCATCCCTAGATTCTAATTTCCTCTTATACTAAACCTCAGGAATTATGAATTCTTCCTGAATGTAAGACTACTATTTTTTGTAGCTATAACCTAAAGCACATTGGACTATTCCTTGTTGTCTTCTTATAACTCCAAAATAGGAATTATAATTTCTTACTGAATTTTCCCTAAATTTTTTCTCACCAAAGTTTAATTTCTTCCTAAAATTTCTTTACTATTTTTTCACTGAAATTAGAATGTAATATTTTCTCTAGAATGAAAAATTTCCCTTAAAATTGCAAGAAGTGAAAACATTGGCTGTGAAATGGTAGATAGTTCATAAATTATTCTTAGGGATTATTCTCAGGAATAATTATTTTGTTTGGTCTACATTACACTAAATAGTGGTAAAATATATAGTAGTTTAAAACGTGATTAGGGGCCCATTCAGAATAAAGAAGAAATGCCTGTGAGTAAAACAGTCAAGCATATTTTAGACATGTCTTGTATCCACCGGTGTGAGTCTAGTACAAAGGGTTACTGTAAATTGACCAGGTGTTAGGGGGTCATATTCAAACCCACATCACCCCATATCAACTTCAGAGCCAGGTCTAGGACCCTCTACAGGTCAGCCTAATTTCTCCTGGCCCAGTCCAAGCTGGCTCTTTCTCTGCACAACAATGCTCACATGCCCTAGCCAAGAAAGCCTTCGAAGTATTTCTTTTTGAATGAGCATAAAGTGCCTATTGAAACCAAGAAAGCCTCTTATTGTGGGGTTGACCCTATCACTCTATCCACATTCCCCAGAGGTATGGACAGTAGCTAGAGCTGAGTAAATGACATTCAGTAGTTTTTTGCAAATGACATTTGAGAAATTTGCATGATACATATGGAGCCAATTGTTCATATCTAAGCTTATTAGCTGTTTTCCTCCTGAGAGCACAAAAGAGTTACTGAGAATGAAAAGAAGTCCCATTGGAGGAGGGGAAACCTGAGAGGCCTCCCTGAGGACTCTTCACTGCAGGCTTCATTTCATTCCCAATGACTTCTGCAGAGGCCGATTTAAAGAAGGTCACAGGTATTTACCTTTCTTCCCCGTCTGTTTCAATTTGCTTTATGGAGAAGGAGTGAAAATGCCAATGCTAGTGCTCATTCTTGAGCCCTTGGTGCATCCGTTCTGCAGATTTTTTTAATGGCAGGGTAGACTTTTAAAACAACAAAAGAAAATGTCACTGGAATAGACTTAAGCTTGAGACTTAAGACAGATTTCATTCCTTAGCTTAGACTGGATTACATCACTAGTCCCATCACTTCTCACAAGTAATGATCTGTCAGAGCAGTGGTGGGGATTTATGGCCTACCACATCTTTAATTATCTCCCACCTCTGATAGTACTGAAACACTGCTCACATAAATAACAGCATAGGGAATGGGAAGAAAACAGAATTGTGTTTACAAATTCAGGTATTTGATTATTAGGCTAATATTTGTAAAGTAAGGTATAAATAATCCAAAAGAGTGAATGTTCCAAAATCTATTTACATTTGCCCTTGTGTTTATATGTTTACATCTGATCATTTACTTCAGTTAATGTATATGCTTTCATTCACTAAATATTAATTAAATACTTACTTTATGCCAGGTACTGTGCTAGGTGATAAGTACACACATAAAATGATGAAGGAGTAACTGCCTTCAAAGATTTTATCCTCTGGTAAGAAAAACAAGAGAACAGACAAGATTTTATAAAGTAAGTAAATATCATAGAATTTTAAGTAAAAAAAATGTGCATGTATTAAGGTATATATATAACCAGAATGGGTCAAACAGCTACCAGATAAGATTTTCAAGATCCTTACCTTGGTTAATTTTCATGTACTTGATCTGGTCTGCTTCCTAGAAAATTCAGAATCTGATTTTTTTCTTTCAGCACATTAAGCATGAATATTCCTGTGGGACATCAACTTATATTAACCGAGCTCATCAACACTAATGTATAGCCCAGAATTTTAATTAGCCAATTTACAGTGAAACCTAGCATTGTCTTATAGATGATGGACAGAGGAACTGAGATGACTCAGCCAGCTCTTTCTGCTTCTGAAGACAGATCTACCACATTCTCAATCTTGGTTATACTCAAAAGAGTGTTTAGATGAGTATAGAATCAAAATTAGGGGAGTTGTTTTAATGCAATATGTGTTTGATGACTTCAGACTGTAACAACCTGACTATCCACCTTCACATTAGAGACACATACTAAAAAGACCTAAATAGTTAAGACAACAGTCACCATACCCCCAGCCAAGGCAAAGACATGCTTTTCCTGCTGACCAAACTGTCTATTTATTAACTAAATTTTTAAGTTTAAAGAAGAGCTAATACCAATTCTACTCAAACTCTTCAAAAAAAAAAAAAAATTGAAGAGAATGGAATACTTCCAAACTCATTCTACAAGGCCTGCATTACCCTGATAACAAAACCAGACAAGAACACAACCGAAAAGAAAACTGTGAGCAAATATCCCACATAAATATAGAACAAAAATTCTCAACAAAATACTAACAAGCCCAATTTCAAGATTTCACCATGACCAAAAGGGATTCATACCAGGGATGCAAGCATGGTTGAATATATGCAAATCAATGAAAGTGCTACATCACATTAACAGAATGAAGAACAAAATCCATATGATCATTTCAATAGATGCTTTAAAAAGCATTTGATAAAAGTTAACACCCCTTTATTAAAAAAAAAACACTTTATCAAACGGGTATAGAAGCAACAATCCTCAAAATAATAAAATCGAAATGTTACAAGCCAACAGCTAAATCATACTGACCAAGGGAAAATTGAAAATCTTTTTTATAAAATCTAAAGCAAGGCAAAGATGCACACCTTTACCATTTTAGTCAATATAGGACCGGAAGTCTCAGCCAAAGTAATTTGGCAAAAAAAGAAAAAAAATGAAGGGTATCCTAATTGGAAATGAAGAAGTCAAGTTAGCCTTACTTACAGATGACATGATCTTATATTAAGAAAAAAAAACTAAATAATCCACCAAAAAACCATTAGAACTGATAAATTAATTCAGTAAAGTTGTATGATACAAAATCAACATACAAAGATCAGTAGCATTTATATATGCCAATAGCAAAGAATCTGAAAAAATAAATCAAGAAAGCAATCCCATATACACTAGCTACAAAAAATATAAAATCCCTAAGAATCAATTTAACCTAAAAAACTGAAGATCTATAAAAGGAAAACCATAAAACACTGATAAAAGAAATTGAAGAGAACACAAAAAAATGGAACACTGTCCCATGCCCATAGATTGGAAGATTTAATATAGTTAAAATGAAAATACTACCCAAGGCAATTTAGAGATTCAGTGCAATCCCTATCAAAATACCAATGATTTTTTTACAGAAATAGAAAAAAAAATCCTAAAATTGATATATAACCACAAAAGACCCCAAATAGTCAAAGTAGTTGTGAGCAAAAAGAACAAAGCTGAAGACATTACACTACTTGACTTCAAAATTTACTACAAAGCTATAGTAATCATATCAGCATGATACTGGCATGAAAACAGATACAAACCAATGGAACAGAATAGAAAACACAGATATAAATCCTCACACTTACAGTCAACTCATGTTCAACAAAGGTGCCAGAACATACAATGGGGAAAGGACAGTCTCTTCAATAAAAGGTGCTGGGAAAATTATGTAACTATACACAGAAAAATGAAATGAGACTATCTCTCACCATACACTAAAATCAAATCAAAATGGGTAAAAGATTTAAATCTGAAACATAAAAATATATGACTACTAGAAGAAAATATTGAGGAAAACATACAGGACATTGGTCTAGGCAAAGTTTTATGTAAAACCTCAAAAGCACAGGCAAGCCAAGCAGAAATAGACAAAGGGCATCACATCAAGCTAAAAGGCTTCTGCACAGCAAACGACACAATCAACAAAGTGAAGAGACAACCTACAGAGTGGGACGAAATATTTGCCAACTATCTATCTGACAAAAGATTAATAAACAGAATATACGAGAAGCTTCAACAAATCAATAGCAAAAAAACATAAATAATTTTATTTTAAAATGGGCCAAAGATCTGAATAGCCATTTCTCAAAAGAAGACATTCAGCAGATGTCTTGGCCAGGTGCAGTGGCTCACGCCTGTAATCCCAGCACTTTTGGAGGCCAAGGTGAGTGGATTATCTCAGGTTGGGAGTTTGAGACCAGCCTAGCCAACATAGAAAAACCCCATCTATACTAAAAATACAAACTTAGCGGGGCTTGGTGGCACATGCCTATAATCCCAGCTACTCAGGAGGCTGAGGCAGGAGAATCACTTGACCCCAGGAGGTGGGGGTTGCGGTGAGCCAAGATCAGTCATTGCTCTCTAGCATGGGCAACAAGAGTGAAACTCTGTCTAAAAAAAAAAAAAAAAGACATACACATAGCCTACAGGTATATGAATAAATGCTCAACATCAATAATCATCAGAGAAAAGCAAATCAAAACCACAGTAAGCTATCATTTCACCCCAGTTAAAATGGCTTTTATCAAGAAGACATGAAATAACAGATGCTGGCAAAGATACAGAGAAAGGAGAATCCTCATATCTGTTGGTGGGAATGTAAATTAGTACAGCCACTATGCAGAACAATATGGAGGTTCCCAAAAAACTTAAAACAGAACTACCATGTGATCCAGCAATTCTACTATTGGCTATATATCCAAAAGAAAGAAAATCAATACATCAGAAAGACATCTGCACTCCATGTTTATTATGGCACTATTCACAATAGCCAAAATGTGGAATCAATATAAATGTCCATTAACAGACGCATGAATATAGAAAATGTGGTACATATGCACCATGGAATATTATTTGTGCATATAAAAGAGTGAAATTCTGTCATTTGCAGCAATGTGGGTGGAACTGGAGGTCTTTATGTTAAGTGAAATAGGCCAGGGACATAAAAACAAATATTGCACACTCTCATTCATATATGGGAGCAAAAAAAAAAGTGGATCTCATGAAGATGGAAGGTAGACTCATGGTTACCAGAGGCCACGAAGGGTGGGGAGATGGAAGATGAAGAGAAGTCAATTAATGAGTGCAAATATGTAGTTTGACAGAAGAAATAAGACCCAGTGTTAGATAAATTAGTGGGTTAACTATTGTTTACAATAATCTATTATACATTTCAGAGAGCTAGAAGAGAAGAATTGAATAGTTCAGCATAAAGAAAAGACAAATATTTAAAGTGACAGATATCCCAATTTCACCGATTTGATCTTTACAAATTATGTGAATGTATTTAATTGTCATTTGTGCCTCCAAAATTATGTATATGTTATGCAACAATTTTTCAATTTTAATTTGTCTAAAGTTATATGTGCGTGTGTGTGTGTGTGTGTGTGTGTGTGTGTGTGTGTGTGTCCCGCAGTAAGCTATGGGCTCTTCAATGTTTTCTGCCAGCATGGTGTCATACCAAAAGATATTTTAGTTTTGCATCTAAAAACTTGAAAAATAACTTAAATATTTATAATAGCCACTTGCAAAAAAATGATAAAGAAATATATTTAGTGGAAATTCTTCTTTTTTTTTTTTTTTTTGACAAAGTCTCATTCTGTTACCCAGGCTGGGTGCAGTGGCACAATCTCGACTCACTGCAACTTCCACCTCCTGGGTTCAAGCTATTCACCTGTCTCAGCCTCACAAGTAGCTGGGATTACAAGCACACACCACCATACCCAGCTAACTTTTGTATTTTTAGTAGAGACGGGTTTCATTACATTGGTTGGCCAGGCTGGTCTCAAACTCTCGACCTCAGGTGATCCACCTGCCTCTGCCTCCCAAAGTGCTGGAATTACAGGCTTACGCCACTACACTTGGCAGTGAAAATTCTTAAAAGTGCTTTTAGCTCATGTACATTAGTGATTCAATCTCTTACACCTACAATTCTCCCCTACTCCAGATAAATACTTACCTCCCTCACTCAGTCCCTTCAAACCAACAACGCTTCCTCCTCACTCCACTTTCCTTTTGATCCTTTTCCACATCAAATCTGGCTGTTATTCCAATGAGCATCCATGCTCTTTAGCATGCCTTCCCCACTAATCTGTAGGCAGAGTGAGAGAAACAACCATGTCTTTCTTCTTTCCCTGTACATCCCAGTGTGAAGAAGAGTATGCTAAATATAGTTCCTGTTCACTGACCACATTCTCTCACATACACACACACACACACTCATTCCTACATACAATGTTTTACAGAATTTAATTAATCCTCTATATACCTTGCAATCACTTACATTGTACACCATAAGCAATTTTTGAAGTCATTACAATTATTTTCTACCATTAACTTCTCACTGGTTGCATAATATTCCACTATAGAGCTATTCCATAACTATATCACTTCCCTATCTGTATTTTTTTCACTTTTGTCTGCATATATAATGCAGCAATCAATATCATTGTACATAACTGTCTATCTAAGATATTCCCTTAGAATGATTTTCTAAAAGTAAGACCACTGGACTTACTCAATATGAACTTTTTAAGGTCTCAATATAGACTGCCAAGTTGCTTTATAGAACAGTTGCAACAATTTCATTCCCACTGCACATAAATTTGCTCTACTCTCTAAACCCTTATTTACACAGGGTACTGGAGTTTTTTGTTTCTATCTTTTCAAAATCAAAATTTGAGAAGTAATATATTTATTTTGGATATTTTATTACCTTCAATAGCACTGACCTGACCTGGGAGGCAACATGTATTAAATCCTATGCAATAAATTATACAGCTAAAATTTCCAAGGTGATCCTATGTCCCCTATTTCCAAGTTGATACCTTACATTTTTTTGGAACAAGGTGAAGTATAAATGAATGCATCCTCCAAGTTGTTAATGTGCACCTCAGTAGTGCTGCTAGGAGAGACAGTAGAAGACTATCCCATGTGTAACAGAAACATGTAATAAAAATTTTGGAGAGAACACAGAAGATATTTTGGAGAAGAAAAATAATCAAAAGGAGTTTTTAATGAATGTTATTTAACAGGTAGACAATGAAGGTAAATGAATATACTAGACTGTTACAGTAATGCATCAATGAGTCACATATCCTGGTATCTGGGTCTTTTCTAGCTTTTCTTTTTTATTTTTTTAGAGATGGGGTCTCACTGTGTTGTCCAGGCTGGCCTCAAATTCCTGGATTCAAGCAATCCTCCCACCTCAGCCTCCCAAAGTGCTGGAATCACAGGCATAAGCCACCATACCCAGTCTCAGGTTCTTTCGTAGTCCCCTCCCACACTGACTCTGAGCTTGGTTCATGACCTGCTTTGGCTGAGGGAACATCAGCAAACACAACAGAGCAGAGCCTTTATAAGTACTTGTCCAGTGGGATTCGCCTACCATGATGTGAAAACTCACAAGTGAAATACACAAAGAGAAAGAAGTTTAGTCATTCTAATCCCAACTGAGGCACCAGACATATGAGTAAGCCCATGTTAGACCATCTAGTCCCAGCCAAGCTGCCAGATGACTGCAGCCACATGAGTGAGTAAAAAGGAGACTAATCAAAATATCATCCAGTCACATTAGTGTCATTTTCAGTAACAAATTTAGGTGGTTTGTTGTGTAGCAATTGATAACTGATCCAACACACTCTAGGATAAGAAATGGCACTTGTCCGGCACTTTTCCAGCACTTATCAAATTCTTAGAGTGCACAACCCTGAGAGAAAGACTTGCATATTAAATCAAGATAACTATATAGTGTGGAAAGAGCTGTAATATTTGATAGGTAAGGGCACAAAAAAAAGGAGTTGTCTGCTTTGATTAGTCAAAGACCTAACAGAAAAGAAAATACATGAATTTTGTCTTGAAAGATAACCCAACTGACTAAGAAGAAAAAGACTCAAGTAAGTACAGAAAACAATGAAGGTATAGAGGTGAGAAATCAACAGGCTGTTCAGGAGACTGTATGTGATTTTATCCAGTAAAAGTAACAGTGGGTATCAGAGAGAATCAAAAGACAGAAGCACTTTAGACTCAAATAAGGATTAAATAAACTCTTAGTACCCCATTTTATAGATTTTAGGTGAGAGTGTCAGAATAGAAGTCAGTCTATGCTCTTAAGTCTACACTATTTTGCCTCTCTAAAATTTCCAATATATTTCTACAGTATCTAAATGCATCAGTGGTCTGTAAGCTGCCACATTTAAATTTGATCATAGGTGATAAGGTATTAATGTTGGGGAAAGTATTCAGCAATTTTAGATTATATCTTACCTTGGATAGCTCAGAAGTCCATTCCAGTAAATTCCTCATTGTATGTCTAATATCTAACTATCTAATTCAGCAAAAGTTTAGAAAAATGTTCTTAAGATTATTGTGGAAATTTGATATGACTTAAACCACGAAAAAAATTAGCAAGATTTGGGAAATGAATATAGAGATATGAATGATATTCACCAAACACGAAACCGGCAGCAATAGCCTTTAAAAAATTGTACTAATTGTTTATATTAATTATAGGATTAGATCCAACATTGTTTTAAACAAGGTATACAATTGTTCGATATGCATATACTTCAGAGTAAAATGAAGCAGCAGCAGCATCTAATCCTTAGCTGGTAAGAGCAAATTAATTATTAAGTCTCTAAATGCTATTTCCACATCAAGGCAGGATCTTACATTAGTAATAATATAATTTAAAAAAATAAAAGAATAATGTGAAGACAAAGTCAAAATTCAGTTTGTGGATATCCATGCCAGTATTGGCTGCCCAACCACTTTTGTGTTTGTAAAAAAAATAGAGCCATAACTTGTAATTTGATGTTGGAAAATGTGCAATGCAGCAAGCTCCAAGACCTGGCCCTTCACAGAGATACATACTATGAACATTAACTGACACCAGAATAGATTGAGTTCCCCTTAACCTCATCAGCTGTTTATATTTACAGAGGAGTTTCCTTTTACTCTAGATAAGGAATGACAGATCATGCAACAAATTAGTGAGGGTCAATAGAACAAGAGTCAGCAGTTAATCAATTGTAGAGGAAAGCTTCAGTGAAAGAAGGCAGACCCCTGTTTTCTCAGGATAATCAAATGCCTGACTCATGTAGACTCATAAAATTGACTTGGTTTTTTTTTTTTTTGGTCTAATTGACTGATGCCTGGGTATTAAATAAGCCTTAGGTGTCCTCAAGATAAGACTTAAAACTATGCTAGTAAAGCCTGACATCTAATTACTTTTGTACCACATGAAAAACAGCCCAGTGAAAGGGATGGATGTCTTTCTCACCAAGACAAGCCCTTGCTTTGAAAGAATCAAGGAGCTCTATATAAGCCCTGTTGAGAACACCTTCTATAAGTCATGTCAATGAGATAAAATTTTAGCTATAAACAGTAAAGATGAAGCTATAACTACAAAATACATTACACACATAACTATCGCTCTGAATTCTGTTTTGCCTATTCAAAACTGATCATACTATAGCATTTTATAACTTTAGATTCCATTTTAAATCACAGAATATCAGACTTAGGAGGGACTTTAGAATTTTTATAGCCCAATAGATCACCCAAAAGAGAAATCTCAAATACAGTGTCTCTGAAGATCACACATAAATGTACATGATGCAAAGAAAGAGAATAAAACAGATTATTAAAGTTAAAAATAACTCAAATCAGCCCATTTCATTTTTGAGTAGTTCTAATAATAAGAAGATTCTCCCATAAATTCGGGCTAAATAAGATTCCTGAAATTCTACTCATAGCACCTTCTGGAAATTCATGTAATTAATCTAAGACATTTGGCTTTGTGTGTATACCAAGCTTTATAACTGAATTTGTTACATTTTGCTCTTGTGAAACTTTTAGTATTTGTTATTTAAGGAAACTGCAGATCAATTTCTATCTTTATATACTAAGATTTTTCAAATATTTAATATATATTCTCAAAACGTGTAGTTTTTAGGTATTTTATCCAATACCTCCATTAGTAAATATTTCAAGTACACTCTCATATATGTATTTATATATATAAATTATACACATTTTTATACTATTAAATTAGTATAAGACATATACCAATATAAATTTTTAATAATGTCATTTAGAAAAATAGTTCTAAACCACCCATTAAACATGTTAGGTTATACACATACATTTATCACTATCCTCATCCTAACCCTATAAAAGTGACAGTAAAAGATTTAGAGATGACAAAAAACTGAAATCTTGTAAGTCATGGAGGGAGAGGGCTTATTCAGAGAAGTGACATAACCAGAAAGGCAGCAAGTCAATTCACAACAGAAATTTACAGGAAGATTTAGAGCTACAGACCCAGGCCTGTTGCAGTACCAGACCAGCTCCCATGAACTCAGACTTCGGGATAGCCCCCAAGGACCCAAACCCCAGGTTCATTCTCATGAACTCAGATGTCTTCCAGAGGGATGTCCCACCAAGGACTCAACAAACTATGGAACCAAACCAGAACTTATACCCCCAAGCTCCTGGCTTACCCTCAAAGACCTAGATACCGTACATGTCCACACAGACCCAACTTCAAGCCTACTCCAGTAGAACCAGGATCCAAGACCACTCCAGCTAATTCAGGCACTAAGCTGGCCCCTGTGGACCCAGGAACCAAAACCACATACCTGCTGACTCAGACATCCAGCAAGTCCACCCAAGGACTTCAGTAGCAACCATAGACTTGAATCCCACCAGCCAACCCACCAAGAAGCTCTGAATGAGCTGACTGGTGAAGGGCTTTACCTGCCAAACCCAGTCTTCAAAGACAGGAATAGATGCCTACTTTTCCAAGTGAAAACACCAACACAAGGCAATGAGGATAATGAATAATACAACCAACAAAACAAAATAAAGCACCAATAACTGACCTAAACAAATGTTGATCTATGAAGTGAGTGGCAAAGAACTCAAAATAATTATCTTAAAGAAGTTCAGTGAGCAGGAGAACATAGAAAGACAACTAAATGATATCAGGAAAGCAATACTTGAGTAAAATGAAAAGTTCTACAAAGAGAAGCCATAAAAAATAATGAAATAGAAATTCTGGAGCAAAAGAACACAATGACTTCACTGAAAAATTCCACAGGGAGCTTCAATAGCAAACTCAGTCAAATGGAAGAAATAATCAGAAAGCTCAAAAATAGGTCACTTGAAATTACCCACCCAGTGAGAGGCCAAATGGGAAAAAAAAAAAAAAAAAAAGAAATCTATGGAACACCATCAAATAAACCAACATACATATGGTGAAAGTTCCAGATGGAGCAAAGAAGAAGAAAGAAGCATACTTAAAGAAATAATGACAGAAAACTTCCCAAATTAAGAGAGGAAAATAAACATCCAGATCCACGAAGCCCAAAGAATAGGAAATAGATTAAATATAAAGCGAAATTCACCAAGACACATTACAATCAAATTCTCAAAAGTCAAAGAAAAAAAGAGAATCTTGAAAGCAGCAACAGAAAAGCATCTTGTCATATACAAAAGAATCCCCATTAGATTCTCAGCAACTTTCTTATCAGAAACTTTGCAAACCAGGACAGCATGGGCTAATATACTCAAAGTGCTGGGGGAGAAAAAAAAAAGACTGCCAACAAGAATACTATCCCTAACAAATCTGTTTTTTTCAGAAGGAAAGAAAGATAAAGACTCTTAGACAAAAATAAGCTGAGGGAGACCATTACCACTAGAATTGCCATACACAAAATGACAACAGGAGTTCTTCAAGTTGAAATGAAAGAATACTAACAAAATTAAAATATATGAAAGTATAAAACTCACTGAAAAGGTAAAAGTATAGTCAAATTCAGAATACACTAACACTATAATGGTGACACACAAATAATTTTTACTCTGGTGTAAACATTAAAAGGCAAAAATATTCAAAATAAGAGTTTTTAAAAGGTGTTAATGGAGACGCAATATAAAAATATGTAAATTGTGACCTTTGGAGTAAGAAGAAGTTAAAATGTTGAGTTTTTGTATGTTGTCAAAGTTAAGTTGTTATCAGCTTAAAACAAACTATTTTAGCTATATAATATCTTTTGTAAGTGTCATGGTAAACCTCCCCAAACACAAAATCTGTACTAGATACATAAAAGATAAATAGGCAAAAGAAGAAGAAAAGAACAAGTAACTATAGTCAATGAGAACACATGGACACAGGGAGGGAAACATCACACACTGGAGCCTGTCGGCGGGTCAGGAGCTAGGGGAGGGATAGCATTAGAGGTACCTAATGTAGATGATGAGTTGATGGCTGCAGCAAACCACCATGGCACATGTATACCTATGTAACAAACCTGCACATTCTGCACATGTATCCCAGAACTTAAAGTATAATTTAAAAAAAAGTTCAAAACAACTAACACATTGCATTAATAAGTCCTTATCTATCAATAATTTCTTTAAATGCAAATGGACTAAACTCTCCAATCAAAAGATATACAGTGCCTGAAATTTGTCCAATATAGATAATCTGTTAGTCCAGAAAATAAGTATTGAGAGCTTTAAGAAAACTAAAATAATATTAAGTAGGCCAAATATACCTTATAGGTATATGCATATATATTCCATCCAACAGTAGCAGAAGACACATTCTTCTCAAGCACACACAAAATTTATCCAGTATAGATCATCTGTTAGTCCAGAAAATAAGTCATGAAAATTTTAAGAAAACTTGAATTATATTAAGTATCCCATAAGGATATTAAAGCAGAAATCAGTAATAGAAGAAAAACTGGAAAATACACAAACATGTAGAAATCAACGAATACATTCCTGAAAAAATGACCAAAAAACATCACAACAGAAATGTTTTAAAATATCTTGCGTGAAAGGAAAATGGAAACACAACATTTACCAAAACTTAGAACATGCAGTGAAAGCACTAAGAGAGAAGTTTATATTGATAAATACCTACATTTAGAAAAAAAAATATTTTAAATAAAAAAGCTAACTTTCATCCTCAAAGAACTAGAAAAGAAAAACAAATGAACATCAACTTTAGCAGAAGGAAAGAAATAATAAAGATCAGAACCAAAATAATGACTAAAAAAAATAAGAGACCAATAAAATTAAGAGAAGCGTTTTTGAAAAGATGAGCAAAATTGATAAACCTTTAGATTCACTAGGGAAAAGAGAAGACTCAAATAAAATTTTAAATTAAAAAAGGGACAATACAACTGAAAGGAAAGAAATATAAATGATTGCAGGGCATGGTGGCTCACAACTGTAATCCTAACACTTCGGGAGGTGAAGTATGAGGATCACCTCAGCCTAGGGGTTCAAGACCAGCTTAGGCAACATAGTGGAATCCCGTCTCTACAAAAATTAAAACTAAAAAAATTAGTCAGACATGGTGAAATGTGCCTGTTGTCCCAGCTACTCAGGAGACTGAGACAGAAAGATTGCTTGAGCCCAGGAGGGAAGAGCTACAGTGAGCCCTGACTGCACCACTGCACTCCAGCCTGGGAAACAGAGCAAGACCTTGTCTCAA